>BQNB010107922.1:0-23060 GCA_026074375.1 Tanacetum coccineum | reverse complement strand
GCCCTACTACAAGACCCAAGAATGGTTAAATTGGGCACCATATTTGCTAACTATAACAGACCCATGAAAAAATAGGTACCACAACTATGAATTCATATTTTCATGTAGGTATGTCTTAAATGCGATCTACTAATGGACGATTGGATTGTAGATAGTGGTCGCACTAAGCACGTGACCAAGAATAGAAGATTTTTTACTTCGTACAAGGCGTATGATGGTAGACATGTCGTATTTGAGCAACCTAAAGGGCAAGGTCATCGGTGGAGGTAATATTACTCATGACTCCATTACAATTACCAATGTTGAGCATGTTATGTAACACCCCCATTTTTACAATATAGCAGCGAAAGCTAATCTGGGGTATTACTTCATGGATACAACAATCATAATCATAGAAAACGACCCAAAAGAGACGTTTATTCAAAAGATATGTTATCATTCATTTCAAATTAGAGTTTTATAAAGGCAGGTCCTAAAATCTAGTTTCATACAATGTGAATGATAACATGTTTTAGCCATCTTCGAGTACATGCCACTCCGTGCTATAAGTTGCTCAATTACCTGAGATAAACATGCATAAAAAGGGTCAACACAAAGGTTGAGTGAAATTCATAGGTTTAAAATGTAATAGTTGAATACTAGACTTGTGTATTTACGAGTATTGCAGGAGACAATCATCATGGGGAACATTATTTATTGCATCTAAGCTCATGCCATCAATACATTAACAAGGAAATCACTATAGTGATATTGGTTAGGAGACTAATGTCTTGTGGAAAAAGGTACTTGACCAAGGTTACCTATTAGGACAATATAGTGCTTTTGGTCTACCCCAAACATGGGTATACAAACGGGAGCCGTCACCCCCAATAGATCTATTCATAATATTCGCGTTCACTCGCAATGCAAGTAATTAATGATTCATGATATGTAAATAATGGCACTGGAAGCTACTTAGGCAATAATATATCTGGGTAGCATACATTTAGAAAACACTTGCCATTCCTTGGTTTATATCAGGTATCACATATTTTTATAAAGTATTCAAATGATTGAATTTGGGGTTATGATTTCATTAAGCCTGTGAAAGTAATCACATTGTTATAAGATAAACGAGTATGTAAAAGAGTTTGTAACAAGCATGTATCCCCCTCGCGGGTTTATAAAACATTCAAAAGATTGAAAAGTGAGGCTATGAACTCACTAAGTCTTTGAAAAGTAATCACATTGTTATAAGATAAACGAGTATGTAAAAGAGTTTGTAACAAGCATGTATCACATCGTGGGTTTATAAAACATTTAAAATATTGAAAGGCGGAGGCTTTGAACTTCACAATATCGTTTTTTATGTAACTTGTATATATTAAAAGCAATGAGCATGTATCCCCCCTCGGGGTTTTTATAAAACATTTCAATAGATTAAAAGGCGATGGCTATGAACTCACTAAAGTCGTTACTTGAAAAGTATTCACATTGTTATAAGATAAATGAGTATGTAAAGAGTTTGTAACTAGCTTATCCCCTTCGGGGTTTTATATATCATTTAAAATATTAAAATGCTGAGGCTATGGAAACTCACCTATAGGTAGATGTAATAATTATTCTGAAATGAAAGCTCACGACCTTATCACAATCTTAACAGGGAAGGTTGATATAGCAAATGATAGTAAACAACCACGTCAAGAAAACCCGTGTAAATTGTTGAGTTTAGGAAGATTTGTACTCTAACTTTGGTTCAGAGAGTCTATTAATTGTTATGGAGTTTGATTGGAAAGTTTGAAAATTATTGTATCACGTTTGGGCCATATAATTCAGAAGTCTTCAGTAAACGCTTTAAGGAGGCTAGGGCTCTTTAAATCATAAAACCAAAAACTCAGTCAGTTCGTAATACCAAGATGAAACCTCTTAATATGAAGCTCCCTAGTATTGTGATACGATATAATCAGTTTTAAGCGTTTTAATCAATATCTGGAAATGTTAAGCACGAGAAGCGTTAATTAAAGTTATGTCTTGTAATGTTTTGAATGTGTTTTTATACTTTTTCAAAATGTTACATTTTAGACCCTTGAGTTTGAAAAGTGGCAAAATATACCCTCGGAGTTTGCACTTTTACGAGTTTGGTCCTTCAAGTTTAAAATATATACCAAGTAAACCCTTGTACTTTAAAAAGTGACCCTATAGTTATAACTTTGATAAAATTGACATTATTCAGCCTTTCTAGTTATTAATTCTGAAAGTTAGATATATAACCCTTGCATGGATTTATAATTACAAAAACATGTCCAAATTCCATGCACAGCTTATTTTAACTTTTCAAAAAAGATATTTATAAGTTATATAAATAAAATTATAAGTTTTAAACGTACACAATGTTTAAAATATGATTTCGTTAGGCTAGAGCAAAAAGGGTCATATTAGAGTTTTTAAAGTAATCGACGCCGGGTTTTAAGTTCAAATTCCTTCCATTTAATCAATAAAGTGGTTATTTTAAAATTAGTTAAGACATGCTAGGATTATGATTATAACAATATTGAAATTCAATTATAACATTTAGTTTAAGAAAAACGCAAAATAGACTTTCGGGTGTACGGTTTTGGTTCAAAATGGAAAATGAGCATGGTATGGAGTAATGAAAATTAACAAGAGTTTATTTAGGATCATATGAACATTATAAAGGTATAGTAGCAGGTATGAAGACGATAGAACCTGGGTTTGAGCTTATAGCTTGAAAATGGGTCAAAATCAGGACTTTTAGCTTCGTTCGCCTAGAATAATGACTCCGGGGCTTCAAGGCTTCACAGCTTCGCTTGCTTGATCTTCTTAGATGATCCTAGGATCAAATGGAGCAGAGAATAGTTGCTCACTTGGGTTATAAAAGAGGAAGTTGGGTGCAAATTGGAATGAAGACATAAGGTCCCTATTTATACTAGTTTGAGACCAAGGAGGTCGAGAGATGTTGATGCATGTATGCATTGATGATTTGTGATTACGAGTAACTTGCGCACTTTACGTTACTGATTCGTTAAAATCTATATATATAATATATAAGCAAACACTCAACCAATTGCCTTTGACCAAGGCAAGTAGTCAAAATTCACAAATGTAATATATATGTTTCCGGAAGTATGATTCCCGGGTCGTTAAGTCCCAACGAGGCTTGAATGGAAAATCGAATGACGGATTGATGATTGATGTTTGAATATGACAAAGTTATGATTGGTTTTCTATTTCTACAAGTTAAATATGCAAAAACGATTAATTAAAACCTAAAAACGAAAGCTATAATGCTTAAATCCTAAAACGGAACGGAAAACGAGGGTCAAAAACCTAAATTTTGCAATTTTAACCCTAGAACAATTTTTAAACTAAAAATAGATTCTACTTGACTAAAAACGAAGTTTAAAAAAAACTAGACTAAAAACGGAGTTAGTTTGGACCAAAAACGAGTCAAATCAAAAACGGGGTTTGAATCTCGTTCTTTAGAAAATGAATTTTTGAAATAATGACCCTATGAAAAATTTAACAATTTTCCTAGGAACTATATAAAAAAAAGAAATTTTTTTAAAAAAAGAAAATTTTAAAAAAAAAGTTTATATTTTTCTGATTAATATTTTATTTTTTATGAATTTTTTAAGTTTTTAAAGAAAATAAATTATAAAAAATACTAGAAGTTTATAAAAAAATCTGGAAAAATTACACAAACTAGCTTAAAGGCTGAGGGTCCTAAGAAAAATAAGCTGGGGAAACCAGCTTATCAAATAAGCCAAGAAATAAGCCCAATCAGCTTATAAGCTTAATGGGCCAAAGTGGCCTTAAATATTAAACCTTACAAACCACTATCGGATGAGCTATTGTAGCACAGCGGTAGTGGTGTGGGGTTTATAAGGGTTGAGGCTTATTGAGGTCGGGGGTTCGAGCCCCGACTCACCCCTAACTTCCAAGCTTCCCCTTTATTTTTTTTTTGCAAAACTTTTTTTTGGGACTTATAAAATAATCAAAAATAACAAACTTTAAAAAAAGAAACTTTTTTATTTTTAAGAAATAAGCACAGAAATAAGCAAATAAGTTGGAAAATTTGCTAGAATACACTAAGTCACAAAATTTAAGCAAACTGTGGACCCTTTTTTTAGGCAAAATAAGCAAATGGAAATGTGAAAATAAGCAAGCCTAGTGTCTACCCTAACCTAATAAGCATACAAGAACACAATTAAGCAACTTAAACACACAGAAAAGCTAGAATAAGTAAATAAGCAAATAAGCTAAGCTTGCAAGCCAAACAGTCAATATGCACCCTTTGAGCATAAAATTAAGCCATCTAGAGTGGGTCCTAAGGCCTAAAACTTGTTGACCCTAAAGAAGGGCTTAAGGGCTTCCTAGAAAAGCCAAAAAGCTAGAATTTTAAAAGCACATAAGCTAGGAAAATGGGCTGCAAACCTAGGCTTTTGCACCTGGGGAGCCTTTTTGGCAGACCCAAAGGTGAAACTTTAGGCTTATAAATAAGCCCTAAGACAGACCCTTAAGCACTTATAAGCTATAAAAAGGAAAAGAGGACATAAAAGACTTTAAGAAAAAGTAATTTAAACTTATTTTGAACAACTAATGAGCTAAAAAAATTAACTTGAAATCAGCAGTACTAACTTTTGAGTTAGTACTGCCCAAAGGGCTTTAAGCTGAAAAAGCTTTAATAAGCTAACTTTTTGGACAAAAATAAGCTTAGGTAAGCTAATCTAGCCTAATAAGCAGATATCAATACAAAATAAGCAATTAATTCAGCTTAAACCCTTAAATGAGCAAATGAGCTTATTATCTCATTTCTGCCAACCAAACAGCCCTTGGGTGGCTTTTTGGGCTTAAAAATAAGCTGGCAAATGGTATCCTAGTCCAAAAAAAAGCACAAACAGATTGAGTATTAAGCTCATAGACCAATAATCAAGACTCAAAAAGCATTTTAAAATTCTGAATAAGCCAGAATTTGCTTATGAAAAAGCTAAAAATCCATTTTTCCATACTTATGCAGATTTTTGGCAAAACCTTAAAACACAAATGCAGCCTATGAAAATACTTACTCAATGCATTTAAACACTTTAAATTAACATGCAAACAAGGACAAAAGACCACTTAAGCCAATAATCAAAAATAAGCTATTCTACAAAAGGAAATAACCTCAGATTCAAAACATGGCTATTTTTTACTTGGTTTTTGGGATTTTTCTTATAAAAACCTACTTAGCCTACTTATTAGACCTAGATTTAGCTAAATGAAATTGAACTCTAGACACTACCCATGACAATACCCAGTTTGACCCATTTTCACCCTTATCCCAAACACCCCTTAAGAAACTGGATTGGTCTTTTTAAGGCTGATTTGGGATATTTAAGCCAAGGGTCTCAAAGACAAAAGCTTGTACATGAATAATAAGCATCCATAAGCATAATGAAAAAGAAAATAAGCACAATTAAGCTGAAAATAAGCAAATGCAGTTAAATAAGCTTAAAATCAAAGAAAAGAGACTTTACAAAGCCTTAGCTCTAAAACAAGGCTATCAATGCTCAATTTAGTGCATTAATCAACAAACTCTAAGCTTGTGTTTAACAAGCTAGTGATGCGTCCATATGACCATCCATATCGGTTATCATCTAATTATAAGCTGTGGTAAATTTGGGAATCTTTTTGATTTTTGTATTTCTACTTAACTTTTAGTTTAATCAATGAGAAAAGCTTATAATAATGCTTATTCTAAGAGCTTTTGAACTCACTTTATCACAATTTAACAACTTAACAACTTGCGAAATTTAAAGATTGAATTTTTACTTAAATACCTCAAATTTTGATTAAACTTTTGAAAAGAGTACAATATTGAAAGAGAAAGTATAATAAGCTAAAAATGACTTAATTTAAATGACAATTAAACTACAATAATCTAAGATGATAAGATGAGCTACAAAGGTTCCTATTTATAGCCGAATGCTTCAATACATGGTCTTTGGGCTGTGTTTCTTTTGTGAGAGACTTCAAGAGGTGTTTTTGTTGTGTGAGAGCCATGCCAAAACCAATCACAGCCATCCATCTTCTTTTTGCTTCTTTATGAGATCTCTTGGCCACCGAAATTGCTTGGAGAGGGGTGAGATTGCCAACATGGCAATTATAGTGTGGTTAGGGCTAGTAGTGGAGTGGAGGAGAAGGGTTTAACCATAGGAAATTTGGGGTTGCAAGGTAAAAAGGTGGGAAGACACCCGTGACTTGTGGCGGGTATAAAATGGGCGAGAAATAAGGTTATAGAGAACAGGGGAAAGGTTTGGGCATTTGGCAATTTTAGTCCCTCATGGTTATATGGTTGTTTGCAATTTTCGTCCTTGAGGTGATATAGGTTTGAGGGTTTGGCAGAAATGCCCCCTCAACCTATATATATTGATTGCAAAATTCGTCCCTTCTCATTACAACTTTAGGGGTTTGGCAGATTTGCCCCCTAAAGTTGTATTTTCAAAATATAGCAAAATCAGTCCTTGTCTTTGTTTTCCTTAGTAATATAACTTTGGGATTTGGCAATTTCAGTCCCTCAAGTTATGTTTTTCTTTGATTTATCTTCTCAGAGTTGACTTTGCTTTATCGGGGTTGACTTTGACTTTGACTGTTTGACTTTTCTGTTGACTTCTTGACTTGGTTGACTTTTTGGCTTCGATTTGGCTTCGTCTTTTCACACTTTTCCATTCCGTGCTCAGTTTTTTTTCTTTTGGCTTTTTTTCGTCCTTTTGTGTGATATCCGTTTCCTGCACAACACAAATGCAAAACAAACATATATTTGGCAATTTTTGTCTGTTTTTGGTCATTAGGCTCGTTTTTAATGGAAAAAGGTATGTGTAATTAAGCACATACCAAAATCCCCCATACTAAGGTATTGCCGTGTCCTCACAGCAATTGTTTTGTAGTAATACACTCAAGGAAAACCAAGGAATCTTTATCCTCCTGACTATAATAACCTCGAAAAGTAGCTAAGTGTTCGTCAAGGGGAACTAAAGAATCAATAGCTTCGACAAGTCCCATTTTCACCAAAATTTTTTTCTTTTTATATGTACACTAAACTATACCTAATATTTTTGAATTTTCTTTTCTTAAACTATTTGTTTGACTTCCTTTATTTTATCAACACTGGGATCATAGAATGAGAAGCGCCCATAGAATAATCTATGGATGTCCTGACGGATAAATTCATCGTCCCCGATTTTTCACTAGTCCCAAGCTAAGCGTAAAAACGAAATCACCGTTAAGTACAAGTAAAGATGCTAACACTACTTATAACTATGACTTGTCAACTTTTCGCTCCCAACAATTATTCAATTAGAGTGATTGTGCTTAATTTTAAGTTAAATTTAGATCGACAATTTTAGAAAGTAGTATAGTTTATGTGCATAACGATATTTCTGAAGAAATCTGGGGAAAAGACTAGATCACCCACCAACCAGCATATTCTCGATAGATCCCAGCCGAGTTCGACTTAGGTTATCAGGTTGAGACCCCACAGGAGAATGTTCGCAATGTAATAGCGGGATACTCCACCCTTTTAGGCCGAATTTCTTAGATTTACCGCTAAATAAACAATACTACTCAAAGCACGCAAACATCAAAAATTTAATGATCTCATTGGTGCGATTATTCCATGTAGCGACCTTTCTTCTCGGAACGTCCCAGCCTCATCAGCTAAGTGCCCAGGTTTTTGACACCCCACGGAGAATACTTAATCGAAATAATCTACCGACGGCAACCAACAACTTTTGAAGTCTTAAAGCAAGTTATTCTTAGTTCAAAATTATACTTGAGTTTAGAAAAAGAAATCTTAACCATTAAATTTTCATTTATTGCTATATACTATACTACCGTCATCATTTACATGACTACAACATCGGCCACGCCTCCGACAAGATGTAGTGACTTAGTCTGACGACGGTTTCTTATTGATGACACTTACGAATGCACTCTGGCATTTATTATCTCACTATGGGCTTTGTTTTGAAGACTGCAACATCGGTTGTGAGCCGGCAAGATGCAGTAAACCTTTATCAGCCCACAGTTTATATTATTTATTTTTTTTCATTTTTTCATCATTTTTTCATTTTTTTTTCATTTTGCAACATATTTTCCGTAATAGAGAAAATTTCGTTTTAGAAACTCAAGTATAAAGCTGAACTAAGATGAATATTTTCGTTTCCGAAAGAGCTTCTTTTTAGATGACTTGGGCCATTTATGTAATTATTGTAAACTAAAAGAGTGTTGAATAAAATTTAATAAATTAGGCTAAGGGTAATATAGGAATTTTGAAATTATTTATTGCCATAAAATTGTCACACTTTTCTAATAACCTTCAATTAAATAAGGTAAATAAAACCACTTTCTCTCATATCTTCTTTCTGCCGTCATCTTTATCTCCACATCTCATATCTAGAAAAAAAAACTTCTCAATCTCTTAATAAAAAAAAGTCAGTCTTAATCACCATTTACCAGGTTACTTTGTATAGGGCAAACGATACCGAGATTTACCAGGTTACTATGCTTTCTTTTTAATTTCTTTTATAGTGATTTAATTTTTGTTTCTTTTTTCTCTTACAAAACATTTTTTTATAAAGATCTGATTCATTCGGAGAGTAGTCTTGACATCTTTTTTAAAAAGATGACAAACCGTCATTTGAAAGTAAATAGCCATCTTGTGTTTTGTTATATAATTACGAATCATGAGTTAAATTAAATCAAATTAAAAATTACAAAAAGTGAGCATGCGGATCTAAGAAAAAAAATCGAAAAAGTTATCTAGTTTAAGTCTGATTCATTTTTTTCAATATTAAATTTGCACCATATGGTTTGATATTCTTTATTCAAATGGATTGGATTTTGCATCTAAGAATAATTTTATTTAATTTGGTTAATTTTTAACTTTTTTGGTTTTTTGTTTTAAAGAGGTTTTCAGGAGCAGTGCACTGGAATTTGAAGAGCTCGTAGGAAGTTGAGAGGTTGCGTATATATGAACCACTAAGAGGTAAATTGGGCCATTATCACCCATTTAAGAGGTTAGTAATCTATCTAGAGAAGTAACAAAACGATATGAAATACGAAGAATTTTAATGTGAGTTCATCATCGTTTATTTACAAGTTCATCAGTGTTTATTTACAAGTTCAACGCAGTGATTATTTACACTAGTTTTAGCAGTGATAATCTTCTAGTAATGTATGTGCCCCAACTGTATAATTTGTACATGATTTTGTAGATGAATAAATGGTTTTTTTTGTGCCGATTACGTTTTAGTGCTAAATGGTATGTGACATAATATGATCATTATTTTTTTGAATGTGTTGCAGCAAGATCATATGCTCATAAAAAATTGCAGCGTGCATATATGTTTTTTGAAGACGGGCGCATATGTTCTAATAAATTTGACGAGAAAGCGTAGCGTGCATATATGTTATTTGAAGACGGACACATATGTTCTAATAAATTTGACGAGAAAGCGTAGCGTGCATATATGTTATTTGAAGACGGGCACATGTGTTCTAATAAATTTGACGAGAAAGCGTTGCGTGCATGTATGTTCTTGGATGACATGCACATCTTTATTTAACAAGACACATTTGTATTTGAATTGTATTTCATTTTATATCAAATATTTGTATACTATTTATGTTTTGGTTTGTTTTAAATTTGAAAGTTTACATGTATATGTTTATGTTTTTTGTCAGAAATTTTAAAGATCAAAAAAATATAAGCCATAAACATATGTGTCATAACCATTTAAAAAAAGTTTGATGTTTAAACAAATCTACTCAAGAAACATATGTAAATATAAAAAAACATATATGCACCTTAATTTCTGAATAAATGTATACTGAAAAAAGTATAAAATAAAAAAAAAATAAACCAAAAATCAAGGAAATTAAAAAAAACATTTTTAAATAAAAAAAAAAGAAAAATTTTAATATGTTTTGACTATTATACCCTTTTGAATTAAGAAAAACAATTAATAATACACTAAAATCCTATTGGTTCAAACCGGTTCTATACAAAAAAATGGTTCTGCAAAGAACGGTCCCCTATATATACTATATATATGTATATATATATATATATATATAAATATATATATATATACATATATATATATTTTTTTTAATAGAGAAAATTTCGTTTTAGAAACTCAAGTATAAAGCTGAACTAAGATGAATATTTTCGTTTTCGAAAGAGCTTCTTTTTAGAAAACGTCGGTTTAAAGTTAAAGCGAAATTAAGCATGTTTATTAGTCAGGTTAAGAGCTTCTGGAGTATTAAGCGCCAAGTTACACTTATATGCTTTTAGATTTCCAAATAATCACTTTGATTAGCATCCTACTTGTAATAAAACACTTTCATTTTCCATTCTTCGCAAATTTTGAAAATCCCTAATAAAAGGATCGAGAAATGCTTTTGCCTAATAAAATTTCGTTTATTAAATGGTTAAGGAACAAAGCTAGGGCTTAACACGCCCGATCGAGTCAAAATTTATTCTCATTCTACCCATTGGGAAAGTCAAAACTGTGACAAAACACTTATTTTATTTTTGAAAATTTTTAAAAATTTTCATTTTTTGGGTATTTTTGCATAAAAATTTGATGGTAAAAATGGGATTACGTGACAACAACGGCTGTAGGAAACAATCAAATCGAAGATTCCCCCATATTAGAACTAAACATCGTCCTTGATGTTTTAAAATGGGTATCTACGTAAAATCTGAAGGTTGATTAGTGTGCATAGATAAAAGTAGTCGATTAGATTTGGATATCGGATTCCCAAAATGAAGCTGAGGATGTGAAACTCTTGTGGATGAAGGGTGAAACTGCGAGCACGAGAGTCTTCACAATCCGGGAAATCCTGGACATACAACACAAAACACACAAAACACGGACAAAACACGGGTAATGGAAGAGGTAAGCCTCCTCACACAAAAACACTTATTCATTACTACTACTGATAAGCATGGGGTGCCTCCCACGAAGCGCTTGTTTAAGGTCGCTATGCTTGACCCGTCCCCGAATTTATTGGTCCATGGGGAACGTCTGGAGATCCAGGACTACCAATTATGGTACGTCCCCTCCAAAGTAGTGCTTCAAACGATGACCATTCACTTTGAAATTTGGCCCGGAGTTTTGGGATAACTCGACAGTGCCATATGGAAAAACTTGGGTTACAGTGAATGGTCCACTCCAGCGGGTCTTAAGCTTGCCCGAGAAAATCTTCAATCTAGAGTTAAAGAGGAGGACTCGATCACCGACGTTGAAAACGCGGTTTTTGATCTTGGAGTCATGGATTCTCTTTGTTTTCTCCTTGTAAATCAAAGAATTTTCATAAGCATGATCACGAAGTTCATTAAGTTCGTTGAGCTGAACTTTTCTGTGATCACCCGCGGTTTTGATATCAAAGTTTGTATGCTTAAGGGCCCAGTAAGCTTTGTGCTCCAACTCAATCGGTAGATGACATGCCTTTCCATATACAAGCTTGTATGGAGTGCACCCGATGGGTGTTTTGTAAGCTGTACGGAAGGCCCAGATAGTGTCATCTAGTTTGTCTGACCAAGAGGCACGATTTTCGCCCACAGTCCTTTCAAGAATTCATTTCAAGCCACGATTAGATACCTCAACTTGCCCACTTGTTTGTGGGTGATACGCGGTGAAGAGACGATGAGTGACTCCGTATTTAAGCATGACCTTTGTAAATTGGTCATTGCAAAAATGGGTTCCGCGATCACTTATGATTGCACGAGGGGCACCAAATCTGGAGAAGAGAGTTTTAAGAAATTTGCAAACAACTCGGGCATCATTGGTGGGGAGCGCTTTCGCTTCAACCCATTTTGATAAGTAATCGACTGCCACGAGTATATATTTGTTTCCTCTTGAAGACGGAAACGGCCCCATAAAATCAATGCCCCAAATGTCAAAGATTTCGCAAACTTGGATAGAGTTTTTTGGCATCTCATCACGTTACGAAATTTTGCCTTGACGTTGACAAATGTCACATCGGGTGACAAAGTCGTGGGCATCCTTGTAGATTGTGGGCCAATAAAATCCTGAATCAAAAATCTTTTTAGCGGTGTAATTGGCACTGTAGTATCCCCCGGTGGGTCCACTGTGGCAAGCTTTGAGAATGTCAAACACTTCTTGCCCCGAAACACAACGCCTAATTACTTGGTCCGCACAGATCTTGAATAGAAAGGGGTCGTCCCAGAAGTAATGTTTGACATCTTTGAAAATTTTGTTTTTCTGTTGGGACGACATTCCCTTGACAATGAAATTCCCCGCATGGTAATTTGTGAAATCTACAAACCATAGGGTGCTATCATCACGAAGAGCAACCGATCCAAGAGTTTCGAGTGGAAATGTTTCCGTGATTTCTTTGTTCTCGAACTCATCTTGGTGAGGGTTCTCAAGTCTGGAGAGATGATCGGCGGCTAGATTTTCTGCTCCTTTTTTGTCTCGGATCTCAACATCAAATTCTTGGAGCAAAAGGATCCACCGCATTAATCTTGCCTTAGCATCCTTTTTAGCAAAGAGATACTTTATAGCAGAATGGTCGGTATACACTATGCTCTTGGACAAAACGAGATATGACCGGAATTTCTCGAAAGCGTACACTACGGCAAGTAATTCTTTTTCGGTCGTAGTGTAGTGTGCTTGAGCTTCGGTTATTGTTTTGCTGGCATAGTGAATTGGTTGGAAATGCTTATTTTTTTGTTGCCCTAGGACTACCCTAATTACAAAGTCGCTTGCATCACACATGAGTTCGAAAGGCAAGTCCCAGTCGGGAGCAATCAAAATTGGAGCCTCGGTCAATTTTCTTTTAAGTGTATTAAAGGATTCGATACACTCTTTTGAGAAGAAAAATGGAGTCTCTTTTTCAAGCAGGTGGGTCATTGGACGGGCAATTTTTGAAAAGTCTTGTATGAAACGTCGGTAAAAACCGACATGCCCAAGAAAACTACCGACACCTTTGACAGTAGTCGGGGTGGAAGTTGGCTATAACTTAAAACTTTGCACGATCGACCTCAAATTCCTGAATTGATAAATTTTATGTCCAAGAACAATGCCTTACTTTACCATAAAATGGCTTTTTCCAATTTAGGACAAAATTGGTGTCTTCACTCGCTTTAACTTTTTTCCATATGGGATAGGCATGTAGTGAAAGAATCTCGAGACGAGAAGTCATCCTTGTAAAACAATTCCATTGTCTTTTCGATCATGTCATGTAAGCATTGCCATATAATCGGTTGAAGTGCCTGTGCATTACATAGCCAAAAGATGCGGTGATAGGCAAAGTTCCGTATGGGCAAGTGAATGTGTACTTTATTGGTCCTTCGGGTCCATGGGAATTGAAAATAACCGAGTAGCCATCGAGGAAAACAATAGTATTGGTTTTCCCGGGAGTATTTCACGCATTTGATCCATGAAGGGTAATGGGAAAGGATCTTTTCGGGTTGCTTCTTGCATCATTTCTATAGTCAATGCACACTCTCCACCCTGTGACCAATCAAGTTGGTATCAAATCATTTTCATCATTCTTGATGACGGTTATGCCACCCTTCTTTGGTACACAGTGTACCAGGCTTACCCATGAACTATCACAGATCGGATAATTAGGTCGGCTACAAGGAAGTTTTTCAACTCTTTTTTGATGACGTCAAGGATCTTTGGGTTTACCAGTCTTTGACTCAGAACTGTTTGGTTTGTTAGTCCTCTTCCATAAAAGGATTTTGTGAGTACAAATCTCTGGATCAACTCCCTTGATATCGAAAGGAGTTTCCAAGCGATGGCTCGCTTGTGGGACTTAGAACCTTGATAAGAGCTGCATTCTCCTCATGCTCCAAGTCTTGCAATTTTGTCGGGCAACTTGTCGTTGCCTTCAAAAATGCTATATTCTTATTGAGGTGGCAAGTCCTTGAGTTCACCTCGGGAGGCTCTCAATTTGATGATTTAAAGTTGTAGCTCAACAATTTTGAGTTCTTTCCAATTCCCGGGGGCATAATCTTTTATGATTCGGATGATGGAGAGTACCGGTTCACTATTAAGAAGTGCTGTGCAGGACATGTTTGTCTCCCTCCTGATCATAGTAAGTAGCATCAATTTCCCGTGAAATTGGCTCGTCATCGACAGCTATAAAAGCATTTGCTTCTTCGAGAAGGAGAAAATCACTATCCAGAAGGTGTTAGTGTTGGTAAAAGAATTTGATACCAATTGATTGTAATACGGGGAGGATTACATATGGAAACTGGAATCAGGATAAAATTACCTAAATCTTCTTGCGTGTATTATTCACTTGCCACATTCATTGAGCATCAGTTTCGGTTTGCAGTTCTTTTGATTGTAATTTGCCGTGTATCTCATGTTTGAGCCAGATTGAATGTGATGGCCTCTTTGCCAACACGAAGGGTTATTTTCCCCTTCGTAAACATCTAATCAATGCCGACTGGTCTTTCTGAAACTTCTCCAAGAATTAATGGTAACTCGGGGGTCTGGTTCTAATCTTATGGACCACAAATTCTGCTGGAAACTGGAACTTTCCCACCATTAACAGACGTCTTTGGCGATACCGTTCGGTTCAAGTGATTGATCGGTCCATAGCTCTAAAACATCATGCTAAGTCGGGTTTGTTCGGGAAGAGAGAGATCTGTCATGACTGGTATATGGCAATATGATTAATGTTGCGCCGAGATCGGCTATGGCGTTGCATGTATTAATCACTTAGAAAATTCACATGAAGTAAGAAAATTGGCCAGGGTCACCAAGTTTTTTCGGTAACTGTTTTGGGATGACTCTGAGCAATTTCTCGTTTTATGAAGTTCTTGCCCATTTCACTCAACTTCGCTTTGTTTCCGATTAATGTTTTTAGAGTCGGGGCAAATTATCGGCAGAAAGGGTCATGGATCCGATTAAGTAATTTTGAAACTCCAAATCTCTAAAAATTTTGTAGAATTTCTCAATTTGGTCATTAGCTTTTTCACGGCGCCTTTCATCATTTCTTCTTGAAGGAAATGGAATTGATGTTTGTTGGTTAGGCATCGGAGCACTAACAGGATCAACAACGACCGGAAATTGATTATGGATTAGATAAAATTTGAACACGGAGGTCGGAGAACGTCTTCGGTTGCTTTCGTATTGTAGGAAAGCATCGTGTCCTTTGTAACCTCGTATCACGATTCATTACTTTAAGGGAAGAAGTGACGTAGAGGAATCGCGGGTCTTGATATCGCAACACCACTTCGGGTGTGATACCTTCAAAATCTTCCTTGGGTTAGTAATGGTGTTACCGGGAGAAGTTCCGAAACTGAAGCAGGGCGGGTATTAGAAGTCACGAACTTGGAATGCTTGTAGTTAGTTGGCCATTTGTTTTGCAAGGTTTGGCCTTTGTTTTGCAAGTTCCTCTGAACTGCATCATTAGGCTGGACGTGTTGTCATAAATCTGTTTTGGACAACACCTTGTGTCTGAGGATTAGGAGCTTGGTAAGCTGGTGGTTGAATTAACTGGGGTCGGTAAATTTGCTTTGTTGTAAATTTTGTTCCCTGGCTTTGATTGTAATTGTGTCCTTATTGAAATTGTTTTTATTATTCCTTGCTGGCTTGAGCGGGAGGAAAACCGGGAGGTCGAATTGATTTGCAAACCATTGAGGTCGGGAGCCGTTTTTCCATTGGTTGAATTTGGCACGAAGTGGTGTTAACTCATTACTGTGTATATGTCACGAATATAGGTTGCCAAAGGCGGATGGACAATTTTGGTAAGAATTGACCTACCTTCCACAATGTCACACAACTTTGCTCAACCGCTTTTTTCGGGAGTGGGGTTTCGGTTTCTTCTCTATCGAGAATCAAATTGCTCTAACGATCTTAAGTTCTGCATATCGGGAGAAACTACTGGGGTAGAAGAGCTCATACTCACTTTGGCAACGACTGCCTTGCTTCGTGATTGACAAACTTTGGACTTGCTCTCGATGATTTTTAGGCATTCTCGAGGCATTTTATCCAAAAAGGTACCACCCACAGCAGAGTTCAATGAATCTTGATCATTCGAATTTAGGGCATTATAGAATGTATCGAGTTGATCAATTTTGAAAACCCTGATGCAGGACGTCCCTAAGTATATCATTGATCGGGTTTATGCCTCGTAAAACGTTTCATCAAATTTTTGTTGAAATCTCGTGATTTCATTTCGAAGCTTTGTTGTTTTAGGGGGGGGAAGAATTTGTTAATGAATTTCGAAACAAGATCATCCCATGAAGAATCGATTCGAGGGGGTCTTTTTTAAGCAATTCAGGGGCGGCTCCCTCGAGGGAAAATGGGAAAACGCATAGCATAACCGACGTACTCGGACGTTCGGGAATTCATCGTAGGAAGTGTTCTTGTTAAAATAATCGGTGTGAGCATGTGGGTCTTCTTTATCATGTCTTAATATTGATTGTTTTGAATCAAGGTTAAGCAGGACATGCTTTGATCTCAAAGTTGTTTGCGGTAATTTCGGGAACAACGATCGCATCCTCGTAACCCTCAGTGGGTGCTTAAGTAATTGCTCATAGTTAGATTATCGTCATCGTAACTAGGGGGATTGAAGTTTCATTGATTGTTATTTGTTTCTCAAGAATTTGGTGATTCAACAGAGGTTTGTCGGATTGTTGTGTGTCGTTTAGGGCTTGTGAACGTGTGCGCTATGCACAAAACAGAGATTTTAAAAGAAAATTTACACTATTTTTTTTGTTTTTCAATGATTTATCACAATGTATTTTACGGACAATGAGGTAGGACAACTTTCAAACCAAATAATCTACTTACTTCAGGTAGCTCTCAAAAAGATAAACGCACAGGTGAGCGGTGGAGAATAAAAATCGGAATAGTGCGAACGCTGATTTCTCCTTTCGGGTCGTAGTTCTAGGAACACCCCTCCTTATACCACTTTTTAGTTTGTTAATCAAATCGAGGTGAACCGTACGTCGTAAAAGACACAAATGGCAAGTTTTTAAATCTTTTGTTCGATTTGGGAACCAACAAGTTCACCGGAATTTATTATGATAATACATCAATTAAGAATATTATATTTTGGTATTTTACCAACTTGTGAATTTTATTTCTTGATTAAGACAATGTTTTTATATTTTTGGTTTTTCTTGTTTTATAAATGTATACTAAAAAAGAAATGAAAAATATTTTGATTTGCTATAAAAATAAAGTGATATTCACAAATTCAAACACATTTGTCAACCGCATTGATAATTCGTTTCACAGTTTCCCCGGCATCGGCGCCAAAAAAATTGATTCGTCAATAATTTATATATATAATATAAGCATACTAACTCAACCCAACACTTTTACCATGGATTGTAAGAGTTCACTCAATATAACTATATATGTGTCCGGAAGTATGATTTCCGGGTCGTTAAGTCCCAACGAGGCTTGAATGGAAAATCGAATAACGGATTGATGATTGATGTTTGAATATGACAATGGTTATGATGGTTTTCTATTTCTACAAGTTAAATATGCAAAAAGATTAAATAAAACATAAACTGATGTAAATAACTTAAAACCTAAAACGGGCACGAAAAACGAGGGTCAAGAACCTAAATTTTTCAATTTAAACCCTAGAACAATTTTTAAACTAAAAATAGATTCTACTTGACTAAAAACGAAGTTTAAAAAAAACTAGATCGAAAACGGAGTTCGTTTGGACCAAAAACGAGTCAAAAGAAAAACGGGGACGAATCCCGTTCTTTAAAAAGTGAAATTTTGAGAAAATGACCCTATGAAAAATTAAACAATTTTCCTAGAAACTATATGAAAAAAGAGAATTTTTTAAAAAAAATTATATTTTTCGGACTTTTGTTTTATTTTTTATGATTTTTTAAAGTTTTTAAACAAAATAAATTATAAAAAAATACTAAACGTTTACAAAAAATTCTAGAAAAATTACACAAAATAGCTAAAATGTTAAGGGTCCTAAGCGAGAAAAAATAAGAGGGGAAACCAGCTTATCAATAAGCCGAGAAATAAGGCCAACAGTTATAAGCTTAATGGGCTAAGTAGCCTTTTTTATTAAAATCAACTAAACCACTACCGGTGTGCTATTGTAGCACAGCGGTAGTGGTGTTGGGTTATAGGGAGGGGCTTTGAGGTCCCGGGTTCGAGTCTTGCTCACCCGGGGCTTTGGCCTTCCCTTTTATTTATTTATTTATTTATTTTCAAAAAATTTCTTAACAAAATTTTTAAGCACTTGAAAATAAACTTTTTTCTTAACTATGACTTTTTGTGAAAGCTTATAAATAAGCTGGAAAAAGCACTTAAAACAGACAGAAAGGTTTATTAAGCTAAGTGGCTTGTTTTTTTTCTTTTTTGGATTTGTTAAGCTACTAGAATGCATTAAGCTTGAAAACTATGGGCTTAAGCTAATTCACTATAAGCTAAGCCAGGTTAAAACAAGTATAAAGAAAGAAAACATAAGTTATAAGAAGCTTTTTGGCTGCTGACTTGAAAATGGCTAAAACAGACAAGAGGCTTTTTGTGGATAAAATAAGCCACAAGATACAAACTTAAGGACCTATAATCTAGAAAAAGAAAAATAGGACATAAATGACTATGAGAAAAAACAATCTAAACTTATTTTGAAACAAAGATAAGCTATGAAAAGCTTATTGAAAAAGTTTATGATAGAACAGATCCATAAGTGTAAAAAAGGGGCTTAAAGGCTTTTCTTTTTGGATTTTTAAACAAATTAAGCTAAGCAAAAGACAAAATAAGCATTCATAGTCAAATAAGCACACAAGATAAGCACATAAGCACAAACAGCAACAATGAAAAAGCACAAAATAAGCCTAAAATTGGCTTATTAAATTCTCAGCACCAGGGGAATTTTCTAAAGCAAAACAGCCCAAAGGGCACTTTTGGCTTAAAAATAAGCCACCTAGAAGGTGTCTTAAGGTTTGGGCTTTTGGGGGTTTATTAAAGAGCCTATGGGCTTTCTAAAAATGTAGAAAGCTTAAGCTTTCCAGCTTAAATAAGCCAAGACAAAGTGATGCCAAGTTGTTGTTTTGCACCAGGGGACTTGTTTGCATAACTACCCGAATTTTGCAGCGTTGGGCTTAAAATTAAGTACCAAATGAATTATTTTTCTAAATCAAGTTAAAACTATTAACTTAAGCCATATGGGGCTTAAGACTCAACTTTTGAAAGTGAAAATAAGTTTTAGTCACTAATAATGCTTAGTTGAAATTTGGGTTCTTTCACTTTTCCATCACATAATATGCAGGTTTCGGGTAACGGGTCTAAACCACAATTGGCTGCCTATTTTAAAACACAACATTAATGCTATGAACACTCTTAACTATTGCTAAAAACGATTCCTATCTCATTACTTTAGACAACTATCAAAAATAAGCAATTCAATTGTAAATACAAACAGATTCAAGACACATAATTTAGACTGGTTTTTTTGTTTTTCTTATAAAACTAATTTTAACTAGCGGAAAGACCTAAATTATGGGGCTTATTACAACTGACTTGATTGGCCAACCCATGCCATAACCCCATTTGACCCGTTTTTAGCCTAATGCCAAACACTCCTTAATAATCTGAATTTTAAAATTTACAATGGATTAGACCAAGTTAAACTATAAAAGCTAGAAACAGATGATTAGCTATGATTATTAAGGACAAATAAGCAAAATTCAAAAAGAAATAAGCACTATTAAAAGAAATAAGCTAAATGGCAGTATAAATTATAAAATAAGCAGTTTTAATTCAAACTTGAACTAAACTAATTAAAATGATTTCTAATGCAAGTCTATGACATATTAAGCTGATATGAGACAGAATAAGCAAAAATAAGCCAAGATAAGCTGTTTAAAGATAAGCAAGGCTATCAGTATATTTGAGCTTAAATAATGAAAATTTAGCAATACCTTTGGTCCTTAACTTTGACAGCAGGTTCACAAGCTTAAATGAGCTAGTATGCTAGCTCATTATACCCATAAGTCCATCCATTTCAGACTTATCATCCAATTATAAATATTGATAACTTAAGTGATGCTGTTATTTGTGCATTTTTTTCTAGTCAACCAAATAGTCCTCAACTTGTACATGAGGACTTATAACAAATCCATCCAGATGACATGGAAGAGATGGATTTAAGATGGCAAATGGCCATGTTGACTATGAGAGCAAGAAAGTTTTTGAAGAATACAAGAATGAAGCTTACTGTTAATGGCAATAAGACTATTGGTTTTGATAAGTCCAAAGTGGAGTGCTACAACTACCATAAGAGGGGATATTTTGCTAGGGAGTGTAGAGCTCTAAGAAATCAAGACAACAAGAACAAGGAAAGCTCAAGAAGGAGTGTGCCTGTAGAAACATCTACTTCCACATCTTTGGTGTCATGTGATGGTCTTGGTGGATATGACTGGAGTGATCAGGCAAAAGAAGGGCCTAATTATGCACTCATGACTTTCTCATCTTCAAGTCCTGACTCAAAGGTATCTAATGATTCTATTTGTTAAAAATCTTGTTTGGAAACTGTTGAACTTCTTAAATCTCAAAATGATCAACTATTAAAAGATTTAAAAAAATATGAGTTAATGGTTCTAGGTTATAAGACAGGTTTAGAGTTAGTGGAAGAAAAACTTGAAGTTTATAAATCAAATGAGTCTATTTATTTACAAGATATTAAGGGCTTAAAATTTGAAATCCATATAGGAGAAATAACTATTAAAGAGCTTAGAAAGAAGCTTGAAATAGTTCAAAAAGAAAAAGATGGCATTCAACTTAATGTAGATAAATTTGAACATGCATCTAAAAGTTTAAACAAGCTCATAGAGTGTCAAATAGTTGACAATTACAAGAAAGTTTTAGGCTATGAAAATTATAATGCAGTTCCACCTCCCTACCTGACTTGTCTTTTACTGGTTTAGATGAGTTTGTTGATGAGCCTGTAGTTGAGAACTGTAAAGATATGTCTAATGAAGAAGAGCCTAAGGTAGTTAGGAAGTATGATGATGCGCAAAGTATTGAAGAATGGGCGTTAGATGATGAGAAAGAGGGTGTGTCTCAGCCTAAAATTAAAAAGAAAATAGTTAGGCCTAGTATTGTTAAGAAAGAGTTTGTCAAATATAAACAACAAGAAAAAACTGCTAGGAAAACTATTAAACAAGTTGAGCAACATAGGCAAAACACTCACAGTCCAAGAGGCAATCAAAGAAATTGGAACAATATGATGTCTCAAAAACTAGGAAGAAATTTTGAGATGTTTAATAAGGCCTGTTATGTGTGTGGAAGCTTTGATCATTTGCAGGTTGATTGCAATTACCATCAAAAAATAGTTTCAAAATTAAAGGATGGTAAAACCTGTTTGGAACAATACTCAAAGGGTGAATCATCAAAACTTTACTAGAAAGACTCACCCCTGTGCTAAAAAGAACTTGGTTCCAAGAGCAGTACTAATGAAGTCTGGGTTAGTATCAATTAATACTGCTAGACAAAATATTTCAAAAATAGCAGTTTTGGTTAATAATGCCAGACAAGTTAATGCTGCTCACTCAAAAACAACAGTGAATGCTGCTAGACCAAAGTCATGTCTTTCTAAAATAGCACATTCAACTATTAAGAGGCCCATTCATAAGAACACAACATTTAAAAACAGTAATATTAATCAAAGGGTTAATATTGTTAGAGGTAAAAAATTTAATACTGCTAGGCCAAAAGCAGTAGTTAATGCTGTTAAGGGAAATAATTTTAATATTGTTAAGGCCTCAGCTTGTTGGGTTTGGAAACCAAAGCATAAAGTTTTAGACCATGTTTCTAAACACAACAGTGCATCAATCACCCTAAAAAAGTTTGATTATATTGATGCACAATAAATATCCAAGTCAGTGATGGCTTGGGTCCCCAAAGAAACTGATTTTGTTATCTAATGTGCAGGGTAATCCACAAATAGATTTACAAGATCAAGGAGTGATTGATAGTGGATGCTCAAGGCATATGACAGGGAACATGTCCTATCTTACAGACTATGAAGAGATAGATAGAGGATATGTTGCTTTTGAAGGGAACCCTAAAGGAGGGAAAATCACAAGAAAAGGTACCATTAAAACTGCTAATCTGGATTTTAAAAATGTGTATTTTATGAGAGAGTTAAAGTTTAATCTCTTTAGTGTCTCACAAATATGTGATAAAAAGAATAGTGTTCTTTTTAATGACACTGAATGTATTGTTTTATCTCCAAACTTTAAGTTAATTGATGAAAGTCAAGTTTTACTTAGAGTTCCTAGAAAGAACAATATATATAGTGTTGTATAACAACCCACAATTTTCCTCTATGTAATTATCCATCTATTAAATTAGATGCAATTTTCCTCAGTGTAATTTCCATCTATTAAATTAGATGCAACCATTTTCATGGAAAGATTTTTGCTTTATTCCATTCATAATGAAACGTAACTTACATTACAAAAGTAAACGAGCTCACGCAACCTACCAATGCCAATTTCATCAACGTTTATGTCAAATAAACGTTATAATATGTCAAGCAATATGTTTTAATCACCATTTTACCATACCTTATCTATTTAACATACCTTTTATAACATTTAATACAAAACGGATTTATACGTTAACATTTATAACAAAACCCTAACTATATGTAATGTTTACATACAAAATAAATGTACAAGCTTTCAAGGCATGTGTACAAGTGATCAATGCATAATATTTTAATTACATTTTCCCTCCAAAATCAATGATTATTGTACAATCCGACAAAGCATGAATTCAAAAAGGCATATTTTCCCTCCAATTTCTAAAGGAATTTCGTGCAACCTTTCTAGCACAACTTACAAGTCCTCTTAGAACAACATTTAAACTAGACTTCCCTTCATTTTCATCTCATAGCTCGTCCTAAATTCAAAACCCTAACCCAAAAACCCTAAATGACCCGAAATACCTTAACTAGTTTTGAACTAGGTCTAACCAAGCTACCACCCTTCTCCATGATTCACCACCATGCCTACCACCTTGCTAATCACC
>BQNB010107921.1:3186-23060 GCA_026074375.1 Tanacetum coccineum | reverse complement strand
GAGACTAAAATAACCAGCGATAGCAATATCGTTCCTTATTCCCAGTATCTGATTGAATCACAACAGGTAGTTGTTCAAAATTCTAATTCTTCTGCACAACAGGATGATTTGATATTATCTGTGATTGAACAGCTTAAAACCCAAGTAGCTAATTGTACAAAGACTAATCTGGAAAATAAGAGTGTCAATGATACCTTAACTGCTGAGCTTGAAAGATATAAAGAACAGATTAAAGTTTTGAAAGAAGGACAAAATGTTGATTTAGGGAGTAAGGATACTGTTTCAGATACATGTGCACAATTTGTTGATATTGATCATCTTAAACAAGCACTTTCAGAACATTTAAAAGAAAAGGAATCTTTGTTGCAAACGGTTACTCTTCTCAAAAATGATTTTAAGAAAGAAGAATCTAGGAATATTGATAGGGAAATAGTGTTAGAAAAACGGATCAAACACCTAGATAATCTCGTTTTTAAAGGAGATCAATCTGCATAAACTGTTCACATGTTGACAGAACCTTAGTTTTTCTATGATAATACCACTAAACAGGCCCTTAGGTTTTCAAAATCCTTTCTATTTGAAGAAAGCTCATCAGTTGGAACCTTAGTTATATGTTGGTGATATTATTGCAAAAACTAATCCAATTGTGATCCCTGACTCAGAAGAGACCCTAACACTTGCTGAAGAGAGTCGTTCAAAAATGCTTTTAAAACATAAGGACAATATGATGTTAGAAAAGAATAAGCGTGTTGATACAACACCAATAGATTATACTGCTCTTAATCAACTTTATCTTGATTTTCCAAAAGGATTTGCTCCACAAACTAAATTATCTGCTGAACAAGCCTTTTGGTTACAAAAATCTCTAGATCCCACTTCTTTCTAGTAGATCCCACCAAGTTAGGTTCCCAAAAGAACTTCCTAAAGTCAGCATGGTTAATATGAGTTTGAAGAAACTTAAACACCATCTTGTTGGTTTTGACATGGTTGTCAAAGAAAGAACCACGGCTAGAGCCATCACTGAGGGGTCGTGGGGGTTCGAACATACAAAAGCTTGTTTTAGGGATGAAGTAATTCCATTTGTAAAAGCTTTGAAGGACTTATTTAATACATTCGATCAATTCTTGATTGATGAACTTTCGGAAGTCCAAAATGTATTTCATCAAATGGAACAGGCTGTGGAACAATATCGTTTAGAGTAAAAAACGTTTGAAAAAGTTTTGAACAAAAACGAACGACTCTTGGAACAAGTCATTAACAAAGATATTGTGAACATAATTATGAATTCTTCTGTGTATAATGTCTCTGTGAATGTGCATGAATGTGAAAAGTGTCTAAAACTTGAGGCTGAGCTTCTTAACAAAAAGGATTTCGTTGAAAAAGATATTTACGATAAACTGTTCAAAAGTTTTACCACTCTTGAAAAACATTGCGTCTCTTTAGAAGTTGAAACTCAACTTAATCAGGAAATTTTTCAAAGGGACAATTCTGTTTCAAATCAAAGTGCTCCAAGTTTTGATCAATTGTTTGAATTAAATGAATTAAAAGTTCAATCCCAAGAGAAAGACATGGTCATAAAGAAGTTAAAAAAGAGAGTTAAATCTCTAAGTGGAAAAATGAATGAGGAAAAGATTAAAAAGGACTTAAAAGAGATTGAAACAATAAATATTGAATTAGATCATAGGGTGTCGAAGCTTATTGCTGAAAATGAGCATTTGAAACAAACCTATAAGCAACTTTATGACTCGATTAAACCAACACGTATTCGATCAAAAGAACAATGTAATGATTTAATTAATCAAGTCAAACTAAAGTCTGTGGAAATCTCTGATTTAAATGCTAGTCTTCAAGAAAAAGTTTTGGAAATTACAGCTCTCAAGGATGACTTAAGGAAACTTAAAGGAAAAGGTCTAGTTGATAATGCTGTTACGAAACACACTATTGATCCAAAGATGCTTAAGATTGATGTAGAACCAATAACCCCTAAATTGTTGAATAAAAAGACAGCTCACTCTGCCTATATTAAGCACACTCAAGAAGAAGCTACAGTTCTTAGGGATCTAGTTGAACATGTTAAATCAAAATATCTACTAGATCATTCCTTAGAATCTGCCTGTAGGTATGCTAAACTAATTCAGGAGTTGCTTACACACATCAGTAAAACCTGCCCGAGTGTCAACAATACTGATGGAAAATTAGTGGCTGTGACCCCAAAGAACAAGGACAAAAGAGTTAGATTCACTGAGCCCGTCACATCCTCAGGAAACACAATCACAAAAACAGCCTCTACATCAAACCTAGTTTCTAACAAACCTATGTTGTCTTCTACAGGAGTAAAACCGTCTACTAGTGCTAGCGGATCACAGCCTTCAGGCAATACAAAGAAAGATAAGATTCGGCAAACACCAAGTAGTACTCAGAAGAATAAAGTAGAAGCCCACCCTAGGAAAGTTAAATCTAGTTTGAAAAATAAAGATTGTGTTGTTCAACCTAAAGGAACTGCTCATGTGCAACATTCTAAGCTTAATGCGAATCCTGAACTTAAATGTGTTAAGTGTAATGGTTGCATGCTTTCTGATAATCATGATTTGTGTGTTCTTGATTTTATCAATAATGTGAATGCTTGTAAAAAATCTAAATCTGTTAAGAAAAGTTCAAAGAGAAAAGTTTGGAAACCAACAGGAAAGGTGTTTACAAATATTGGATACATCTGGAGACCTACTGGTCGGACCTTCACTATAGTAGGAAATGCGTGCCCTTTAACTAGGATTACCACAACTACTGAAGTACCCCTTAGGAAACCAACTGCTCTAGAAAATGAAACACCTAAACCTGTTGTAACATTGGTTTACTCAAGGAAACCTAGGAAATCTCAAACTAATGTTCCTGTTAGCAAATCTAAGGTTCTTAAATCTGTATCTGCTAACAAAAAGGAACCCAGTCAATCTTGGGGATCCATAGTTTCCAAAACTATTAACCACCCATGACAGAGCAAGCAAAGATCCCACCTCAACATGCGTGGACAAAAACATGTCGCCAATCCAATCCCCCCAACACTCCTCCATCCAAAACACCTACCAGGCCTCCCCATTGCCACGGCCTCCAAACGCCCCTGAGCGTCACCAATGTGAACCAACCCCCCACCACCCCGGACTCAGGCCTGCCATGTCTACCCCACCCCCCACCAAACGACGACACCAACCGTAATCCCACGTTTTTAACAATCAGCTATTTTAGACTTCTACCACTTTTCCCCCCACCCGCATCCCCCACCCATTCTATCCCCTTTATTCTCTTTCTACTTCACTTCTTCCCCCGCCCAATCACGTCCAAGCTACAGCCACTCACATCTTGTCACTGATCCCAAGCTATCGCTGAACTACCTGAAAACGTCCGCCTCCTCCTCCGTAGAATATCCGCCCGACCACTCCTCCCACCGCCACGGAGCGCCCCAAAGCCATCGTCACAATCTACCCTATGCCAAAGCCCTTCACTTCAGGTACCAATAAAACCAATACTACGCCACTCTCTTCGCTCTCCCCCTATCGAACCACCCTCAACCCCACCGACGCCACCAGCCTCTTTTTTTCTTCTCCATCGCTATCATCTGTCAACGATTCTGGCTACGCTTCGATTCAAGTTCGGCCCCGCAAAAATGGTGTCACGGGTTTCACATTTGTATTCTCTTTTTCGCCCCCCAATAAGCATACACACATATAAATGGGAATTAGGCATTCCTCCACTTATCTTCACAAAACTCTTTTCCGAAACTTTCCCTTTCTACAACCCAAAAAACCCCCCTGCCGTGTGCCTATAATTACGGAGTCTTTTTTTTTCTTTTTTCCCCCCCGGAAGAGAGTGGTTAACAGGGTAAAAGGAACCTAGTGGTATGTGAGGTAATAAAATCATCACTCGAGCAGGAAAGGGCATCAACTCTGCTGAGTTCGATGTAATAAGGTAGCAAAAACAGACCCATCCAAGTCAAGCAGGAAATGACGAAATGATATAGATACAACACCTAACAGGGGAACCCACAGAAATGACTTTCAAGGATTTTGGGTGTTTTCTATAACACATCAGACAACTAGCCAAACTAAACAAAAGAGACGAAGGTCTAGACAAAAAAAAAAAAAAATGATTTCGTTACATTCGTGAAAAAAAGAATAAAAAGCGCATATAACCCGCATAAGAAACGAGCTTCCACTTACACAACAAGCAACAAAACCGGGGCAAAGAGAGCTGACCCAAAATAAATAGAAATAATCTATGGGGCAAAAACGATTCAGGAAAAAGAAAAAGCATACCCTACAACAAGAAAAAGGGAAGGGGCCATAAATGAATAATGATTGGGTCATTACCATTCCCCTCGGTATCTTTGAAAATAGGAAGAAATCCAGAGAACTCCCAAGTGGTGGCCAACCCGGCGTGAAAAAGTAATCCGGAAGGTACGGGTCTAATATCGATGCTTTGATTGGTCAATGTCACAACATCAGAAGCGCGGAAGCCATCGGTAGGAAGAGGATCATGTATGTCAGAATCGTGATGCCTCCAAGCCATAGCCTGAGGAATAGCTCTTCGATCTAGAAAGAAAAACCTCTTCTTCCACCCTTTTAAACCAGAAAAGGTCTCGTTTAAAATCTTCCTATCGGATCCCGGACCAACCCTCCTCTCAAAGGTAAACCAATCCCCTTGTTTGCCGATTTTATAAAATACACGGAACAAGTTCACCGAAGGGACAATGTGTAGACTCCGACAATATAACTCGAACAGGGTCAGCCGAGTCAACCCTATGGGCACTAACTGAGAGATGTGCACACGGAAGTGGTCAAGCACAGCCAAAAGAAGGGTGGAAAACGGCACCCTAACTCCAGAAAACTCAAAATATTGTTCGTAAAGACCTATGCAGTCATCCGTTAACTTATCCATAGTCCATTCGGCAGTAAGGGCCACCGGGTGCAAATCTAGAGGGATGTTATGCTTGAAGGCCAAAGCCTTTACATCCTTGGCAGTCAGAGTAGATGAGTAGGAATGCATGTCAGACTTAACAGGCAGGACGACCTCCACGTTTTGATCCTCTTCGGACATTTTCAAAGATACCGGAGGGGACAAATTATCAAAATACAAAGGAAGGAGTATATACCTGAAAGCGTGCAAAGCAAAAAGAAGAAGGGACGTTCGGCTCAAGATTTTACACGCAGTAAAAAGAAGCGGTGGGCTATTTATAGGCAAAGCATCGGGCTTTGGGCCGGGGCAACATGTCACACAGCTGGCAAGGCCCAATCTTGACCCTCCGTTGCAAGATGCGTGCCACGTGTGCGTCCCAGATGAAAAGGGGCGAAAGCAAATAATGAATTTTAACCCACTGTAATTATGGGTTTTGTCCCATATTCATCATGGAAGGCGTTTAAAAAAAAAAAGAAAATGAAAACGGAGAGGACGAAAGCAAAAGCAGCGGTTCCGGTCCTTCCAACTGAGCACTTTTAAGTATCACTTTAATAGTTTGCGACTATTAAAGTCATACTGGGGGGGACATGTCCGCGTATATACCGGACGGGCACCATATCCGAACGGGTCGGACGGGTCCGGACGGGCGCACTACATCAACCCGAAAGAAGACAAAACGTTAGACTCGATAAAGAGGGACACCTCTTCAAACCGTTGGACAATAACAAACACTTATGCAACATCACTATCCCGGGAATTAAGGAGCGATGTCTCCAAGGAGTACCGACACCCAAGGCAAAGGCTAGGCATAGGTCGTCTCCTTCATTCCCAAGGTGTCAAGAACAGTATTTCTAAACAGTACTTCAAGTAGTATAAATACCCAAGCATTTACTACTTGAAGGGCAGCATTAATTGCACCACACACACATTTATTACTTATAGCCCCTTCGGCTCTTACTTATAGCCCCTTCGGCTCTTACAAAAGTACTTACTTTCACGCCCGAGCTTGGTCCTGGGTCAACACCCGGGGCGAGCTAACGGGTTTTCTGTCTTACTTTCAGATACTTAGGTGGATTACTCGTCTAGAAGCGTGGGAACTCTCCTATTTCCTCTAGAACGGTAAATTACTTAAACAGTGGTAAAAGTTATTACCTCTTGTGAAAATAAACAATTCAAACAAAATATAATACATCTACACTTTATCATATCATACAATTTAATAAAGAAAATGAGGTTGTAAAAGCTATTACCAAATATGAAGTAACACTATTCATTCTTTCAAAAATTTAATTTGTCATTTTAATTTTTTTCTTGATCATAGCAATTTAAACGTATTGTATTTATAAGATAAACTAAGTTATATGCAATTTTTCTATCAACTTAGTGTTAAATATTAGGAGTTTGGAGTTTTAGAGCAAATGGTTGGAGATGAAATTATTCGACTAAACGATTTCCATTTCTCTTCAATAAGTTGCAGGGCCGTCTCTAAATTTGTGAAATTATTTAGGGCTCTGGGCGAAAATTACATAATGAGGCATTTCGAAAAAAAAATATTATATAGAGTATCACAATTTATAAGATACATTGCAAGTTAGTTATCTAAACGTGTAACATGTTATTCAACTAAGATATTTTCTCATCTAAACATTGTTTTCTTCGAAAAATATATGTACACATGCATATAATTGTTAACGTGACAAATTTTGGGGCCCCTAAAAATTTTGAGACCCTGTATGGTCGCTCAACCCCGCACACCCTGTATATACCTATTCTCTTTTTTTTAAAAGATATTAATAGAATAAAGTATGAATGAGCTACATGCTTACTAGACAACTTCAGGAAATGAAAACTTTATAGATCTTGTGAATAAAAGTTTCGGTGCTAATATATGATTACAAAGTAGGAAAAGGGGATCGTGTTCTAATATTTTGAAAGATAGGTAGGTAGTTCATGGTTGTTTTAATATTTTTATAGACCTAAGTATTAGATTTTTAACATATAAGTCGTTTGTTTATTTAAACTAACTTTGTTTTCGTTTACATCAATTTCGTCTATAATTAATCCGAATAATTATCAAAAGACAGGAATGAATCTAAAACCAATATATAAAAATTGCACAAACAAAAAACTAGTCATAAAATTTCATTTTTATCATTCTAATTACTTAAGATACTCCCTCCTTCCCAAAATTATTGTCCCCCGACAAAAAACACACAGTTTAAGAAAAATGCATTTATTACTGCTTTCTCTTTCTTACTTTTTGACAGAAAGACAGTTTTACCCTTAGCTATTTAATTAAAGTCTTCTTTAAAGTTTGTAATAATAATTTCAAATAAGGGTAATATAGTAAACTTGATCAAACTTCCCTATCTATTTTTAGTAGTGGACAATTAAATTGAGACGTCCCAAAAAGAAAACGTGGACAATAAAAATGGGACGGATGGAGTAATATATATTCGTACTTAAAACAAAAGTATAATAGGCACTTCAAACTAAACATGTTATTATAATACTATATTAAAAGCCAGAAATCTTTTTGGGTGCCTCATTAAAGCATTTATTTAGCAACCCGCAACCCGTGTTTGGCCCGCCTGAACCCGGTTTGTTTAAAAACCCACTTGAAAACCCGTTTTACCCCACCGGAAAACCCATGAGATTTAATAACAAAATTTTCCTTACACATGGTTGCTACGTGTCCATAGCCACATACACATTCATAAAACCACACACATCAAACGCATAGACAGTATCATCGTCTCTCTCTCTAAACGATCATGCCTCTCTCTCTCTCTTTAATATATTGTGGTTGGCGATGTGATTGCATTCGACGAGGGGTTTTGTTTTTGTGCTCTCTAACATACTGTGGTTGTCACAGTTTGTGAGGTTTCGTTGTTGAACGATGTGATTGCATTCGATGGGTTTTTTTTTCTTCTATTTAAGTCTTTTTTTATCTCTTCTATTACTTAGGGTTAGGGTATTTTTTTTAAGATTTAGTTACTGCATGTTCAACATGTTTTTGTTTTGGTTTTGACAGATGTTCGAAAATCCATGTAAAGGGGAAGTTATCTACATTTTGGCGAGGCAAATAATTCAATTTGCAGCCATGGCGGATTGACCCTTCTGTTTAGCTATGGGTTGAGCACTCTTAGTGGTTATCTGCGGGTCAAAATCTTAGAACCGATTTTGTGGATACTAGAAGGATGCCAGAGGGTGAGAATCGTTCACCTCAGCAACTCTTCAGCCGCACACAGAATATGGATTTAGAATGATGGTAATATCGGTTGTCATACTTAGTATTTGGTGTTTTCCTTTTTAATAAAGAAGCCAGCCTGTAAGCGTGATGAATCGAGCTCGGTTTCGCCAATCTCATCGTTTCCGCTGTTTATGGTGAGTGGCGTTGTTGATTGGTGGCTGACGATGAGCGGTTTAACTTTGGAAATATTTTAGGCCGGCCTTTGTTCTTTGTGAAAATTGGAAGGGTGGCAGAGATTGTCACCGGCTCAGTTCGGTGATATTGTCTATGTGTTTGATGTGTTTTCTTTTAGTTAATGTCTATATGGCTTTACACATGTACCAATCACGTGTGATAGCATGGGTTGTAACAGCCTGTGATGACTAGGCGTTGACAGGCTGAGATCGTTCGTGACCTGGTGTGGCAGAATTTGGCCAATGCTGACATTATTTGCAGAGTGTTTTAAGCTCGCAGCCACGCAAATGCGTTGAGGAGTTTTTGGCATGTTTGTGTTGAATTTGCTCAACAGGTTTAAAGTGTTACATTTACAGCCATGGTAGGGCAAATAATTACATTTGCAGCCATGGCGGGGCAAATGATTAGATTTGTTGTCTATACCTCCCAATGTGTATGGACTGCAGTTATTAGCTGCTGCTATGAAATTGGGCCGTCTGAAAAGGACACTATTTAACTATAAATGTTATGTGTTTAGTGGGTCAGAAACAATAAATGTGCGAGTCGGTCAGCTAGGCTTGACCTTCTGGCGAGGCAAGCTTACTAAGCTTGCAGCCAAGGCCCTGTTTTATGTGAAAACTACAATGAATCAAAATATGGTCGTGTTGGTGACCTGTTATTGCATATTGTATATAATGTCCTAAAATATGTGATGTTTACATGTGATGTTGTGCAATCACTGTTAACGAGGCTGTGATAAGTTTAAATGGGTTCGGTTAAAGCCGCGATTATCCGCAACTTGGCGTGGCAACCTATTAGGTTTGCAGCCATGCCGGGCGTATCCTCTTTTTCTCGATTACTACCCTCTCTGAGCCTCATACTTACCATCTTTGTCGATTGATAGAGATACATAAGCTGGATTCAAGTTCATGAGACGTCCCGCAGACTTGAGATAAGTCCCGCAGAATTAAGCTCCGTAAATCAGGTCTAAACTCATTTTGTTTCTATGATGTTCAATGGACGTTTTTCGTAATTGCAGTTTAGTGCGCTTCCCTAAAAAAAGTACAAGTATGCAGACAAATTTTTTGTAAGTATGTTAAACTAATAATGTTAAAGTATATGATTTCAGTTTAATAGCATTCAGTTAACCTTTTCGATGCTTATATGTTTCGCCAGATATTATTGATAGCTTCATCCAGATTAGTTTAAACCATGTGTTCACAAAATCAAATAGTTGCTAAGTTACATATTAAAAATAGCTGCTAAGTTGCATATTCTGTTTATTTGTCTAGAGAATATCCGTTAATGTTTTACGTGAACAAAAAACTATATAATTAGATGCCATCACCGTTAACATTTCCGTAATCCGTACTACCTCGCCTGTAAGCGTGATGAATCGAGTTCGGTTTCGCTAATCTCATCGTTAACGCCGTTTATGGTGAGTGCCGTTGTTGATTGGTGGCTGACGATGAGCGGTTTAACTTTGGAAATATTCTAGGCCGGCCTTTGTTCTTTGTAAAAATTGGAAGGATGGCAGAGATTGTCACCGGCTCAGTTTGGTGATATTGTCTATGCGTTTGATGTGTTTTCTTTTAGTTAATGTCTATGTGGCTATACATATGTACCAACCACGTGTGATAGCATGGGTTGTAACATGATGTGATGACTAGGCCTTGACAGGCTGAGATCGTCCGTGACCTGGCGTGGCAGAATTTGGCCTTAGTTTTACTTACATAATATTATCTATGGTGTTTCAATTAGCTTATTCTTTTTTTAAGGTTACGATCTTCTCGAAAAGCTAAGAAGGTAAATTTTATTCGTTTTACATTTTAGGATATGGAGCTATTATATCGATCGAAGGGCTATTGTATTCATCAATGATGCGACCGCACCCTAGCAGAATGCAAGTGCTCTATGGTAGGTTTTAGATTCGGTATTGTCTCTGATATGTATGTTTTCCAATTTTCTAAATGTAGTATATGGTACAGGATTGGTAACGGGTAAAATTCAATGTGTTGTACAGGTCATATTGTTTGCTGTTTATCTCGAAAGGAAAGGGTAATGGGTAAAATTCAATGTCAAATTTAGAAATCAAAGTTGAGAATGGTAGATGGATCACTTTTGGGTAGTGTATATTCCCACATGAATGAGGCAGGTGAAGTTGAATATCTTCTTCTCCGAACAAATTAAACATCAACTCATCACACTTCTGAATTCAGGTATGCTTTTTTTTAACTAGGTCTATTATTATTTGCTCTCGCTATTAGTGCAAGTTTCGGGTCCAGTGTATAAATTGCAGACTCCATACTATTAGCAAAAATAGTAGTATAGAAAGTGGATGGATGCATTTTTTGGAATTAAAGTGCTTTGCCTACTTTAACCGGTCCCGTGAAAAAAAGAGTTATCTAAACATATGGTACAGCCTGTTGCTTAGTACATTGTAATTCAGCTAACTTATAGTTGAGTCGTGGAATGTTTTGACGATGCTCCCTTTCAAATCACTAATATTTTATGATCAACTACTGTGTACATGTGTATTGTTTTGCGTCAGGAGTTATATGGATTTTATCCTTCAGACATGGATAATTCAAGTAAGGTGTCGCCGCATAAGAAACTATTCACATGTAGCATGCGTACATCTTAGGTTTTAATTTCTAATTAAGTCGTATAATTATTTCGTCATGTCAAGTTAACACTCAAACCTAATGCCCAAATACCATAAACTGATAGATTATTAGTCGCTATAAGGTGGACAAAGTCAACCATAGGTTGTGAGGAATAGTTCCTTTACCCGATTTGTACTTTAGTTTTCAAATCTGCCTCGGCTAGATTCTATTGAACCTTGGCTTTAGTCGACTTGAATAGGTTTGGAAATTAACATATGGTCAAGAAGATGCATTATTTTTTCTCTCTTACGCCATTGGCACCTTGATGTTAACGTATGAATGAAATGGGCCGAATGTCGATTTTCTTATTAAACTTAAGGACGTTTATATTGATTTACAGATACACAATCAAATTGTGAATGCCCTGCACTTGGTCAAATAAATTAACGCTCCCAATAATAACATAGATGTCCTCAGCCTTCTCTCCCCTTTGGAACATGTATAAAATCATCATTAATTGTTTAATTCATTTTTCTTCGTTTCATGATGAATTTCCTTAGCCGGCGTTAATATTCTGTTGCAGGACCTGAAGGAGAATCTGAAACCATAGACTTGGAGATATGCAAATTCACCGGTACCGGCTAGGTATGCTCATCAGGCTCATGGCTTCCATTACAAAATGCTAACTGTTATTGTGAATGCTGCACAAGTGAAGAAAATCGAAGCGCAGGTGTTTCTTCGGCAGAAGGTGAAGAAAATATTTCCTTTTTCTTTTGTCAATATTTTTATATTTTGTTCGACAGGTTTCTAAATGTGTTGCTCATACAGGTTTATGTCAGCCAGCAGTTACGCCAACGGTTGTTCTTGAACGTATGCAAAAACAATGTCTAATAAGTTCTTATGTCATCGTTGACGTGTAAGCTGAGAATGTGAGCATGAACAACGTTAAACCAGAGGGTAGGGATCTTTCTTATTTGATGCATCACGTCTCTTTATAAGTTATACATAATTAGTTGCCCCAGTCTGTATGTAGAACCAAAATGATATGAATGCTTTGAACAATTTTTTGAAACCCTCATAAGGATGGTTATGTAGAACTAAATGTAAGCGTGATTGCATTTCCAGGCAAGGGGCTCCAAAGAAAAGAAGGGTCTGACTATATGGAATTAAAGGGTGAGCACGATTTAGATTTGAAGACTCATTCTACTAAAATCCATATCCTGAATGCATACGCAACTCTGAAGACACGCACATTCTACATCGTGGAAGCGAGCGATAGAAGACTTAGGTAAGATTAACAACTCCTAACCGATAGCAATATTTCTGCAATGATTTATATATATGGTTTCAGTTTTACTCTGTTTCCGATTTGTTGAATTCAGTGTTTTTTCTACAAATTTTCAGATTTAAGTAGTGTTTGGCTACGAGTGCTGCAACATTATTCTAAAAGGCAAAGTGGTTAACGTAAGTTTCTATGGGATCAACAACTTTTTTCAAATGCGAACCGTGATGTTGGATGTCATCTGATTGTGTTTGTGGTAGTGAGATTGTAACGACATGGACCGTGTGACAGGTGAAGCATGAGAATTAAATCAGGAGAATGGATGCATATCTAAGAATTAACAAGCAGGTGCTAATTTTTCCTCTTTCGTTTAGAACTTACATGCGATTATTATTTTGACAATGTTTTAAATGCAGTTTGTTGTGAGCAACCACGACTGATGAACTATTGTTGGACACTCTTCTTGGCTGCTATTCAAAAGGTGGAGGTTTTTGCACAGGCATCGATACGATAACTATAATTATGGCGAGCAAATGGTATATGTCAAATCATTTCCATTTTATTAATCTTATTTTCAATAGTGGGATCTTGGATCACTTACTATATGTTTATATGCTTAGGTGGAAGAATACATTGGCTAACGTGAACGATAAGGTTTCCGTTTGTTGGATGAACTCAAAATGTAAGCTTTTGTGAGATGCTAAAATAACACGTTTTATCTTTTCAATTTGCATTCAAGTTATTGAGTAGAAATTCACACTTTTTAATACATTGTATATGCACTTACAGGCTAAGAAGGTTACTGAAAATACAGACAACACTCCTTTTGAAGACTCGCTGTAAGTTGAACCATATGTTATTTCCCCATTTATGAAAGTTTGGTGGCTTAATGATACTTCAATGGCAAATCAAGATAGTATAAACTTTTAGCGAATATAATTTATTGTTTTGCCATAAAAAATATATAATTAATCTTTTAATGCTTCCAAATTCACGATATGAACAGTGGTGATGTCGTCACCTCAACAACTCTGTCAACACACTTAATAGCTCCTACGTTTTTAAATTTGGCCTTTTTATAGTTGTTTTTGGGCTGCTTTTTAGGCCTTGTAATAATGCAATATAAAGTATTAAGTATGTGGTAGTGTGTTCGGTTATAATAAAATTTGGGTCAATCTGATTGCATTCACGTTACAAATATATAACCGAACTAACTGAATAACCCGAAAACAACTATAACGACAAACTAATGTATTCACGTTACAAATATATTTGAAAATTGAAATGTTATAACTTCTATCGTGATTTATAAGTTACGGTAAACTATAACGACAAACTAATGTATTCGCGTTACAAATATATAACCGAACTAACCGAATAACCCGAAAACAACTATAACAACAAACTAATGTATTCACGTTACAAATATATTTGAAAATTGAAATGTTATAACTTCTATCGTGATTTATAAGTTACGGTAAACTGTAAGTAAAGATAATTTATGATTTACTTTTTTAGTGTCTACCATATATACATCATACATTTTCGTTTACGTTTTAATGCACATTCACTTTCTTCCGAAAAGGAAATGCAATGCAACATTCACTTCTTACCGAAAGAAATGCAATTTGGTGCATTAAACGGCTAAAAAATCCGTTGTTTAACGATGTACTACCTATAAAAAAATCAGAGACTGCATGCATATTTTTTTGAAATCGGATGCATTTATAAACAAATCAGATTTTTTAACAAAATTAACACTACAAGACAAAAATTCATGGATGTCCGAACCCCCGAGACCCACCATGGTTTGTCTCGCATGTTAGTTTTGATTAGTTTTGTTAAAGCTTGAGGCTCGTTGACTAAACACATGTGAAAACCCACATAATGTGTTGGTGGTTATACCAGATGTTGGGCTGTTTGTTTTAGGGAAAAGCTATTTCCATGAAACTACTATTTTGGGCATGTAACCTTATTTGCTTTTTTAACTTTGCTTACACTCCTAATCTGCTGGGTATGTATGTATGACCACACGTGTGTGCGAATGTGGATTTGTGTGTATAACGCTGTATGTTCAGAATTTTCTGCAACAATTACATATAGTTATGTGTAATTGTTAACTGTATTTAAGAGACGCTTTTGGTTAACTAAAATCATGATTACAGTTATATTAAACTTGAAATCGGTCACATTGAACCTCAACTTTTTAAGGTGATGTCGCAAAACGAAATTAACCGTTTCGTTTGTTTTCAGTAGTGCTTCACTTTGATTGATTAGTGATTTCCTCTGTCTTCATACTGATGTAAAGAAAATTTCTCACTGAAGGTATTGATTCTGTTGTGACACCTGCCAAAAGAATGAGAGAGAGTGCAGATTGAGATTTGTGTATTTCTGACTAATTTTCAGTGACGATGTTGCGAAAATTATTGGTTGCTCCATTGATGAGCTTGATACGATAGAGTCACAGGTAAACCTTAAACCACATACATAAAGAGCAAATCTTTTTCTAATTCAAAGCTCATTTCACATCTTTATTTTTCGATATTTGCAGGATGAATCAAGTGAATATCTAACATAGCTTAAAAAAGTGTCACGGGTTTCCCATATGAAGACACAACATGAGCACATCCCGGTGACGCTAAAATTCATGAAAATTGATTTTGGGTTTAATATGTCTCATTTATCTATTTCCGAAGGACAAATGCAAGGGTTAGTCATAATCAGATTAATATTTAGATAAATAGATTATGAGTATCTGGATTATTTGATAGTTATGTTTCCGGTTGGTTTGTTGCAGATTTCATGAAATAAGAAAGAGCATTTACTCAGTCATTGTTCAACCAAACGAAGATACGATACTCTTGCACGTTCCAAAAATGTAACAGATGTAGCTGGAAACACAAACTTTCAATCAATTATCCTACGACTATTTCACTGTATGAACGCTTATCTTGACATATTTTTTTATAATCTTTTATCCACATGATTCGTATAAATGCTATATTACAGTGTTCGAGCAAATTTCCGTAGATGCTCTTCAGCCTTGATCCTTAGGAGGTTCCACTGCTACTCCTTCGTCTCTTAGGCTGACATAAGAAAGAACACCGTTAGCTCGCCCCGGGTTTTGAATCCGAGACCAAGCTCCGGCGTGAGAGTAAGTGTATGCTTGGTATAAGTTTTAGTGAGAGAAAGCTAGAGAGAGAATAAAGAGAAGTGTGTGCGTAAAACTTGACCTCTTTATGTGTGTGAATAGTTCTTTATATACTACCTGGGCTTAGCTTCAAGACACAAGTATTGTGGAAGCTAAGTTGTCTTCTAGAGGCAGCACGTCAGTCGCTAGCATGTATCAGACTTTGTCTTGTATGTCCAGGTTGTCTTCTAGGGGCAGCGTGTAAGTCGCTGGCATGCATCAGACTTTGTCCTCGGGGTCAAAGTTGTCTTCGTGCTCAAGTACTTGTTGTGGGCCAGACGTCTGTGATATTCGTACATCGTACGTCAGTCGTCAGTGTACTAGCTCTGATGGGGACAATGCTGCTCCTTGCCTCCCGAGGGGGCTAGCTGTTCTTGACTGGCTGGTCCTTGCCTCCTGAGGGGACTAGCTGCTCCTGACCTGCTGGTCCTTGCCTCCTGAGGGGACTAGCTATTCTTGACTGGCTGGTCTTTGCCTCCTGAGGGGACTAGCTGCTCCTGACCTGCTGGTCCTTGCCTCCTGAGGGGACTAGCTATTCTTGACTGACTGGTCCTTGCCTCCTGAGGGGACTAGCTATTAACTTACCTCCTAGGAAGCTACTACTCTTTAGTTATTACCTCTGGACCTAAGGTGGCCTTCGTCACCCCAGCTATTCCAGTGGACCGTTCTAACATGGAGTAGTTTACCTTAGGAAAATTAGGAGTTAATAGTGATTGTCTCCCCCTAAGCATCCGGAGGAGACCATACCTCATCATGTCCCCCCAGTCTAGTATTAACGTATTGTTAGATAGTTGATGCTAGACTTAAAAAAGGAGAAGACTTGTCTAGTCGACCTAGGATATGTCGATTTTTTTTACGCAAAATTGAAGTGAGGATGTCATTACGTTAGCCCGTTGCTACGGGATCTATCGGGACGTGTCCGTACCACCTAGCCCGTATACTATGGGCTTCTCCGGCCCAACATGGTCCAAGCCTTCCAACTCTTAGGTTTTCCCAAGGTATTATAAATACCACTCATTCTTTTCATTTTTACCTCATCACCTCTATAAAATTTTCACCTACTACTTCACCAAAGTTTTTTTTTGTATTCCTTTTTTCGGCGCTCTCGTCCGGAGTGGGTTTGTCGGATCTTGATCGGAGGGTACGTGACCCCATCTGGGGTGTTTTATTTGGTTCGATCGGAGGAGAACGCATCCGGATCTGTTTGAGCGCGTCCGGAGGATCTCGTCTGGCTCAATCGGAAGGTCTTGATTGTCTATAGTCTCGTCCGAAGGTGGTTTATTTTCTTTGTCTGAACATGGTTTATTGTCTTCGTCCGGAGGTGATTATTTGGTTTCGTCCGGAGGTGGTTTATTTGGTTTTGTTCGCGGGTGGTTTGTTTGATCGTCGGGTGTTGTTTATTTCATCCGGAGGTGGTTATTTGAACCTCATCCGGAGGTGATAGTGTCTTCGTCCAGAGTTGGTTTGCCAAGCTCGTCCGGAGTGGGTTGAACTCGTCCAGAGTGGATTGACTTAAACCCGTTCGGAGGAGTGTGAGTCTTGTCCGGAGTTGGTTTGCCAAGCTCGTCCGGAGTGGGTTGAACTCGTCCGGAGTGGTCTAACTTGAGCCCGTTCGGAGGAGTGTGAGTCTTGTCCGGAGTTTGTTAGTGGGTCTCGTCCGGAGGAGTGTGAGTCATGTCCGGAGGTTGTTAGTGGGTCTCGTCCGGTAGTGGGTTTTGAGCTCGTCCGGAGGTCATTTAGCTTGAGCTCGTCCGGAGGTCATTTAACTTGAGCTCGTCGGATCTAGGCTCGTTCGTAGGTAGTTAGATTTGTCTCGTCCGGAGTTGTTTGTTGGGCTCGCCCGGAAGTGATTTGATTTGAGCTAATCCGGAGTTTTAGCTTGAGCTCGTCCGGAGGTGGTTTGATTTGAGCTAATCCGGAGTTTTAGCTTGAGCTCGTCCGGAATGGTTTTTTAGCTCGTCCGGAGATCAAGTCTCGTCCGGAGGCTAAGCTTAAAGGGGATTCGGTCGATTTTTCCTAACAAACTTTTGAGGTATTACTTAGATTTACCTTACTTTCCTTATGGCTAAGAAAGATATGCATATGTATGTTTCCCACTTGAAGGATGCCGAACTTAAGACTTTAATTGCCACTTATGATATCCCTTTAGACTTGAGGCCTCGCCTGCCTGACTCCAACTTTAGGATGAGTATTCTCCCAGCCGGGGATACAGCCATAGGTATATATTCTAGGATTTTTGACTCTTCGGGTGTTAGGATTCCTTTTTCCACTTTCCTCCTAGCGGTGTTAAAATATTTTAAGGTGCATATCTCCCAGCTAGTTCCTCTAGGCTTAAGCAAGGTGATCACATTTGAGGTTCTCTGTCGGAGTTTAAGTATAGAACCTACGGTTACTTTATTTCGAGTATTTCAGACACTTTCTAAACAGGGGGATTGGTTTTCTTTTGCGAAACGTGGGGGTTCTGCACCTGTGTGTATGGAAGTTACTAAGTCTGGGTTAAAACTAGGGGTGAGCATGGTTCGGTTTGGTTCGGTTTTTGTATAAAACCAAAACCGAACCGAAAAATTTCGGTTTTTGATTTTTAGAAACCATTCAGTTTTGGTTTTGTGTCGGTTTGGTTTTTCGGTTGTCGGTTTATTTTCGGTTTGGTTTTTTGGTTTTTCGGTTTCTATACGACTTATCGAGCTTTGCTTTTGCAAAGTCGATTTGGAATATACCATAAACTAACACCTTCAAAGCTTTAAAGAAACAATCCAAATAAGAAAAACCAAAGACACAACAATGATAATAAGAAACAAATGATCATATAAACCCTTAAAAATTATTTATGTGTTATAAAGCAACACAATACACGATATATATAAAAAAAAAAAAAAATAACCTAAATAAACATAAAAAAACTCTGAGAGAACTATTTTGTGTCATAGATGACATGTAGATAAGATGTATATAGAAAACAAGGAGTACTCAGACATGATATAGTTAATTCTAGCGGAGCATTTTATCGCCTTAAGCTTCAATCACATTATTTGTTGTTCCTATGTTTATAAAGATCGGTTCGGTTTATATCGGTTTTATTTTAATGCTAAAACCAAACCAAACCAAAAACTTCGGTTTTTTCCATAAAACTCAAAAAGCCGAACCTTATGCGTTTTTCAATCGTTTGTCGATTTTTTGAGGTTATCGGTTCTTCGGGTTTTTTTGGGTTTAGGTTCGGCTTTTCGGTTTTCATGCACACCCCTAGTTCTAAAAACAGTGAAAGAGAAATTTTACTTGATAGATCGTAGGGCTATTCATTGCACTATGCCTTGAGACATACGATTAATGTATTACAGATAAGATTCCTCTGATTTTTATCAGGTTCATGTGACCGACTTAGAAAGGCTCTCATGTGAAGCTTCGTGACATCAGGAGGGGGGTTGGTTCGATCTGGGCTTAGTAGGGTTTGGCGTAACCCGATGTGTGATCCTGTGCTGAGACGTTCTGATAACACTGGTAGGGGGGTTCATTATATTTTACTAAGTGTTGTTGCATAGCTTTCCTTACCATACCTAACGAAGTCTTCCACTCCCCTCTTTTTTTTACAGCTATGAGTATCCATGACTTTCTTTGCATGCCTTCCTTGGAGAAGGCCACGGTACGGGAGGAGCCACATGAGCTAGGGACTTCTATTTTGAGTAGAGTTGCTGATCACACCACACCGCCTGCTCCAGCAGGTACTGCTATCCCACGTGCTTCCCCAGAGGAGATTGCCGTTACCCGACCTGATCGCAATGTAGTCGCAAAGGCTGATCACGCGGCCAAGCGAAAAACCTCTACCGGGCCGGAGATATCTACCAATACGACCAAAAGGACCAGATTGAGTCAGAAAGTGTCTAGGGCAGGCTCTAGTGGGTTAGCAGCTGGAGATGAGGTCGAGCAGACTGATGATGGTACTCTTGATGATGATGATCAGCGTGATGGGTTAGAGTTTGCCGTGGAAGACGTTGGGAACCTCAACGATGTTGGCCAAGGTGAGCATATAAACGTTATCCCACTTCGAACTTTTGATCCGAGTCTTGGGCTAGATGTGACTTATCCTCCCATTCTTCTTCCAGATAAGGAAGTCGAAGCTCATGCTGAGCTGTTTGGGGACGCGAGGAGGACTACCCGAGCCAGTTCTCACGCGTCTCATGGTAAGCTTGTCTCTTCATTTACTTTTGCTTCCAATTACACTAGGTCTTTGTCTTATACGTTTTTTTTTTTTTTTTTTTTATGCAGGTGTTGACGGGGATGCATTTTCTCCTGCTCAGGAGGCTGTGCCAGCTCCTGGTGTTCAGCCCCTGGATACTGATGCTGGTGCTGACGAGATTGCTAGCGATGGCAATGTTGATTCTTATTTTGATGCTCGAGTTAGCAATACTGCTGGAGATGTGCTTGAGAGAGATCTTCTTTCTTTTGTCCCTG
>BQNB010107920.1:0-23060 GCA_026074375.1 Tanacetum coccineum | reverse complement strand
TGTGTGAGGAGTGAGGGCTTTTTATAGCCAGTCATGGATCCTTCTAGCCCCTTGCCTTGCTGCCTACTCCTTTAATCTCATCTATTTAATCCTTCCAATCATTGGATCACAAATGTAGTCACACGGATTGCCAAGCTGGCAATCCTTGATGTGACACATTTGTGCTTCTTATGAGAGTGAGTGAAGAGTAAATTTAAGTTTTCCTTTATGCTTTCTATCCACTGACGTGTCCTATGGATTGAGAGATTAGTGAGAGCTGTTGATAAAGACTGATTTGACCCTGCCATATTGATGTAGACCTTATGAATTGACCATTAGAGCCCTCAATTTTCATTTGCCCTCTCTTTTACCCATGGTAAAAGAGGAAGAAGATGATGAACAGTATTTGGGATTCACACATTTTTTTATAACTGAAAACGGGGTAAAAATGGTTGGAGTTTGGCTAAATTGCACAAATGGCCCTTGTCTTCTCTTTTTCCTTTTCTAGTTATAAACAACTTTCGGAAATTGAAAAACTAGCCTTTGTGGTTTATTAAAAGGAGAAATGGGCTAGGCTAAGTGGGCTTTTAAATGAGCTTTTGGGCCAAATGGATCCGGGTGAGGAATTTTAGGGAATTTCAGGCCCAATAAAGTTTTAAGGGCCCAATAAGGTTTTAAGGGCCCAATAAGAGGTGAGGGGACATTTTTGGACATTTATGAAACTTGAGGGACTGGAATTAGATTATTGTGAGGTTTTGTCTTGTAGTGATTGACTTCTGTTGACCTTGAGTTGACTTTTCTTTGACTGGATTTGACTGAGGCTTGACTTTTCTGGCTTTGGTTTTGATTCTTTGGCTTCTTTTTGTACTCTTCTGATTCTTGTGTCCGTGCTCGCCCATTTTTGACTGTTTTCTTATGATTTTTGATATATCCGTACCTGTACACACAAAACACAAATACAAGCATATTTTTGCCTTTTTTGGTCTGTTTTGGGTTTAATTGGGTTGTTTTAGGTATAAACGGATATTTGTATTCTACACTAATCAATACTAATAAGAAATAAATATTAAATAAGATAATTACCATAATTAAATAATGAGATAAACCATATATTTAAATAATATAATTTCTTTACTTTAAAATATATTTATTTAGTCAAACTAAATAAATATATCCTCTATAAATAAAGCAAGCCCAATCCAAACACCCATATAGGGATGGTCGTGCATGGGCCTGGGATCAACGGGCTTCCTTGTTTAGCCTAACTTAACTAAATGTTCATTTACCCATAAACTTAATGATGCGGCGTGTTGTAAACCGTAAAAGTTTTACAACCCTCCTACGCAGAGTATCTAACCGTTATAGTGTAGTATAGGCAAGAAAGGGTTGATCGTTCTCTAGGAGAATAGTGAGGTAGGCTCGAAATGTATGTCAATGAGCTCTAAGTATAGAGGGAAGAGTATTTTTGTATTTTATGAAAGCAAGTAAATTAACATATTTGAGAGAAGGAGTTTTAACTAATCTAAACGACTCCTAATATGCAAAAATGTAAATGTGGTGGGAACTCGTATAGGTAAAAAAACGTGTTCACTTAGGATGCACTACTCCTTAGTCACTCTACATAGTCTATCACGTTGTCACTCCCTTGCTAGTGTAATGTAAAGTATTCCCTAATTTGATTACATGTTGGTCAGGTCTGCTTCCATGTAATCACCTAAGCAGGCTACGCCTATTGTTTGTCTACGTACTCGATAGTTAAATTAGACACAATAAATACTTACCTAATTAACTACCTAAGACATATGATTTATTAACTAGTCATGTTTTAGTTGACTACTAGCTACGGCACAGCGTTTAACTAGTTTTCAACTACCTAACGTGCACACCACTAGCAAGAAACGATAGATCAAATATTATAACTATATTTCATGTAATCCTAAGCAAATTAATCGATTTAGCCTAACATGTTAACAATAAGAAAAGAAGAACACATAATCAAACAATAAGAATGAATGATAATTGAAAGATTAATGATATTGAAACTTAACTTAATGTTACATGTAAGTATGTGGTAATCTAAGGACATAAAAAGCCCTAAAAATCGTTTAGGGTTTAGCTCCCAATAACTCTCCAAAGTTCCATACGGAAGAATGAAAACATTGCGGAAATATATATACAAAAATAGTTCTGACGACGTTAGGTTTTGCTTCTGACGTCGTCACCTTGTCGTCAACATCTAAGGTTTATCTCCACCGCCTCATTTAAATATCGTCACAAATAATCCTGACGGCGTCACTTGATGGATCTAACGCCGTCACATAGGCCATCAGGAAAGGTGGTTATGAAGCTAAAACTTGTCTTTTCCTTAATTTCTTCTCCAAATCGAGCTCAAGTCACGTGTGTTCCTTCTAAGTGCTTCCCAAGTACCTAAAACACTAAAAGAATCGATTTAAGGGGAAATAAATGGACATATTTGCATGATTATAAGGGTTAATGACCCCAATAAATGTATAAAATTATGCCTCATCAAATATCCCTACACTTTGGATTTGCTTGCCCTCCAAAAATGAGCTTTTCTACCTACTACATAGCAAATTCGGGGGCATTTAGCTTACTAAAGAAAACTAGTTTATGGCATAACCAGTTTGATAATACATTTTTACCAGTTTCAAGTGCATGAAAATATACACTAGCACCTCACACAAGTGTTTGGATTCTCTTATCTCTCGGGGGTATACATGTTATATAACATAATAGGAAATGGGAAAATTTCACTCACTACCTGTCATAGCATATAGATTACCATAAGCTTGGTAAAGGATCAAACCTCCACCATTTTGGCATAAGCACCTAGAATTCGCTATCAAAGTGGTTTTTACAAAAGGTTGTAATGATAGGCGTAGGGTATGGAATACACGTTAAGGGATAACGGGGGATAATTTAATGGTGGCAAGTTAATCATTCACAAAATTATATGTATATACAAGGCGTTGCAAAACCAAGACTCGACAAAACATCTACTAATCGTACAAACTCTACATCAAATTCTTTTTTTGTTTTCTCGACTCTTTCTTGGCTTAGACATAAGTAGGATAGTAGTTCGTATATTCTATCATTTCTTTTTATTTTTCTCTTTTTTTTCTTTTTTATATACACTTTTACCATGCCATCATTAATCTGCTGAAATAAATAAATTGTAACAATCCGTATTTTCAGGTCATTTTACGACTCAATATTTCCCTTTATTTATTTTTAGAGTTTTACGCATTTACTTTAATTTTAATCGTTAAGTTAAATCGCGTAAACTAAAAATCAACGTTCAACGTAAACGGGCACCAAACAAATTAAAGTTTACGTCAAGCAAGCATTATATTAATTTTACGAAATTTATAATCAACTTTTTATATTTTATTTCTATTGGTTACGTAAAACGTTTACGTTTCACAATTAAATACATTTTGGCATACCCAGAAGCACCAATACCTATCTATACTCAAACAAATACCCACTATTATACCCAATACCCAAAATTTCATAAACTTTTGTCCTTCCCTCCCATAATTCACGCAGCCACAAAGACCATAGAACACAAAATCTATTTAGTCTTTGTTATCCCAAAAGCTTAATCCATTTCACAACAATAAGCTATACCAATAAGCAAAATAGTAGAAAAGAGATAAAGAAAAATTGGAAGATTTATTAGAGAGAAAACTAGAGATGGAAGATTACACACACACACAAGTGATGAAATGGTAACCAACACCCTCTCCATGTGTGGAGAGGGTTCTATTTATACCCTTGAGCCATGAGTGGCTTATGGGCTTTCTAACTTGGGCCGGGCTTGGCTTTTCTTGGGCTTTGAGCCCGAACTCGACAAATTGATTACAATCCAAGCTCGGTGAACCCGACCCCCCCCCCACCACCACTACCTATTACTTAAAACAAACTAATTACGACTAATAAGACCGAAAACTTCTGTTTGACTTATAGAAAATAAAGCAAACTATCCCCCCAAGGTTGTAGGTCTCTTTCTTCACACTCCCCGTGACCACTGATGACATTGAGGATTGAATTTTTGACGTTTATGCATTGCCTTGTTTTGTCTTGTCTTGTTTGAAATGACTTTGTTCATTCATGCTTTTGATCCTTGATCTTGCGCTTTATGATTTGACTTGAGTTTCTGAGAGTCGTTATCTTGCATCATCTCCATGACATGAATCATCTTGAATTGACTTCCATTGATCACTTGTGCTCTGGACGCAACATGCTCATACTTGGTACATTCTGGTTTTGACATATGATGATTATAAGTCTAACAATCACACCAATTAAAAAGAGGATCTTTATTATAACTTATGAGGCTCTTTGATAGTGGGGAAGATTAGATCAACATCTTGACTTTGAATAGATTACTTTGAAAGAGCTTGAGTATGATCATGTGTTTGATTGAATCCGACTTCGCTATGGAATGAGGCTGCAACACCAGTCGTCTAAACCTGAAATAAAACAGAGTTAGTCAATAATGAGATTAATATGGCGTTGTCATTCATCTATGACTTTGGTTGCATTAACCTCCGCATTTCCCGTTTATATAAGAATAAATAACATATCCTGAGATCAGTAATTCAAAGAATCACTTAACAGAGTTCCATCTCAAGCGTAGGATCTTCTAACACAGAATTATTAGGTTCACCATGCCGTCTAGTTCTCATTACCGAACTCTCAAAGCAGACAACAACGGTAAGAATGAATCAGATAGTTACTATCTGTTCTGATTAAGTCGTCAATTCCATATCTACTGGACCAACATGATATCCAGATTATCACAGATAGCTCGATTCATATTAGAATCTGCACAGTCCACCTAGCCAAGAGCTTGTCTAAAGTTGGCTCAACAGGATTTCCCATCTTCACTGTGAATACTTAAGTATCACTCGGATTGTTTCCTGGTCAAGATCTCAAGATAATGCGTAGGACTCTTAGTTACAACTTGGGACTTATGGAGTGTTCAAACATAGTGTATTTTGACATTGTTACCTAATGAGATTTATACTTTATCTCATCTGGCTCTAACTCGATTTGTGCACTTGTAGGTTATAGTAAACGGAGCTGAGCAGACTGCCACCTAATACAATTCAACAATCTCTGAGATGAGATTTCATAGATAACGTGTGATATCTCCGTGACAAATGAGAAAAGTTTCTTTTGAGAGAAACCCGATGGCTGGGAAGGGTTGTGCATTGCATCACTTGGGTCCATGATGTCATCTTCAATATCAACAATCATCATGTAGACTTTTTTGATAGATTAATATTGACCCGTTCTGCTCAAAGTGTAAGAGCTCCTTTCCTTTCTCACCCTGTATCCATACATTTCTTTTTCATTCTTCAACACCTTCAATCTTTACCAAGACGTCCATTACTACACTTGTTGTGATTGAGTTCCAGCTGGATTGCTCAACTAGTCTGCATTTTTCCCTTATACACATATATTCAACCAATCATACCTAAGGGACTGCTATTCCAACTATGAGTGAGTCCTTGGGTAGATCCCTCCGTTCTGGTTGGATCGAAGGACCTTATACCTAACCGAACCACCTATGACTTCAGAATCGTCGTGAAATTAATAGAGGTTGTTGGGTCTATAGTGATCGAACCATAAAACCATTTTCTGACATTTTTATTTCAATACTCCCCTACACAGTGCTCACAGATTCGAAATTTGTTTAGCCCATGAAGAGAAAGAGTTTTGCACTTAGAGTCTTAAAGATCACATCATCTTAACATATTGTATCAATTTTGCTCCCCTTTTTTAAATAATAAAACAGCTTAGTAATAACATACCCAATGATTAAAATTTGACATGAAAATTTCCATGGGGAGAAAAATTATACACATATCAGCATAATTTCCAGATTCTGATACTCCCCTTCAACAGTATAAGTGGGATACCAATTCATTAATTAAAACTTGAACATGAAACGAAAAATTGATATGACACCACAAAACTGATTGAAGACTGAGTGAGGATGCCTTAGTGAACAATGTATATTACCTAATTGACATTATAAGTTGCCACAATTAGATTTATTTCACAAATGTGTTTGGATCATAAACATTGACATTTATTAGATGTACCCAACACATTTAAAAGCTTTGTTTGATAAAAACTCTCCCTCATAAATTGATTCACATAAAATGACATTCTACGAACTACAATTCTTTGAAAATTATTCGAGGAAGGGAGTGTTAAACACACAATTTTAACAAATACCACTTTTTATGGAAAAATACCACAAATTATATTGTAGACAATTTGACATTGAAAGTTCTTTTGAAAATTGTGTACAACTATTTAAACAACATATAGAAGAACTCCTTCTATTTTAGAGTAAGCGGCACTGAAGCGTACACTTCCATGTTTACATTCGGGACCGATATCTATGCCCTGAAAGTACATAAGGTCAATGAAAAAAAATTTAGAAATGACATGTTTTGAAAGCGTTTGAAACTCCTGTTCGAACTTCATTTACACGCCCGTGTCGATGTTAATCAACATTTCTAGTACTAAATGTATCGATTCCATTAGACAGTCGAAAGATTCTTTTTGAGTAATGTTGAAATTTCTAGATTTTGTATTTCTGTTTTTCTAGGATTTCTATGTTTTCTATTTTCTTTTTGTTGGTTTTATATTTTTGTATTTTTCTTTTTTCAATTTTTTATAATAAAAAATAAAGAGATAATAAAAATATTTACAAATCGAAGTTTCCATTAGCAGTGACATTGAGGCTAGAGTGAAGTGGATGAAGTTGAACAGGTATTGTTCGTTGACGTTTATTTGAGGCATCAGTAGAAAGTACAGGCGGAAGACTTTAGAACAACATGATTTTCTCCATCTTGAAATTATTCGGTCGAACAAATGACAGAATACAAATCCATCTCATTTGACGTTGTTACTGTCTCAGCTGCGTGATGAACTTCTGTGACTATTGGAGTGCGAGGCTGAACCGTGTTTTAGTTACAAACGACATATGACATTAAAGGATGAGGCCTGGAACTTAGTTGTGAACGCGACGACATTTTGACATTGAGAAGAATTGAGGCCTGAACTGTTATGAACAGACATCATTGCTCTTGTTCATTAGGTTAGAATTCCTTGAAGCCCTGGTTCTCATATATATATCATCTTTTCAGCAACCACACTCCTGGAGTTTTCATCCTTTTTAGGATTGAAAGAATGTAACCGCAGCTTAAGTTAGAAGTACATGCACTGACATCAAGATTTGCCACTTTCAAATTGGATAGTGAGATACCGAGTATTGGGAACCATTTGGGGTCACTGTAAACCATGGTTGTGCTGAGAGTGAAATATCTTCCAGTTGGAACCCATCTAAGACCAAAAGTCCTGAAAATTTACCCGTCGTTACACCTAAGACAAGATTCTGATGTCATTGTTTTCTCCATGCACAGCGGAAGTCTTTTTGATTGAAAACCTATGTCCTGTAGTGGATCTTCTTTCTGGGTTCTTCGTGCAATTCTATTGCTCTACGAGGTTTTGTTTACTTTTTTGTCTTATGGGATGGACGTTTTTTTTGGAGGGGGGGGGGGGGTGGGGGGGGGGGGGTGTGTGTGTGTTTTTTATCTTAGCACGTGAGTTTACTTCCTTCAGGATTGTGTTACACAAGCATCATGATTTGCATTGAAGACACACTATATGACATGTAGAACAAACATATTGTTTGGAATCTGAGAAAGAACTAGAACTCTTAGAGTGATCTGCTTTGGGCACAACCTTTACGAAACGCAGTAGTCGTCGATACAGGCAAACCTCCTAGATGTTTGATTGTTGCTCCTAGTTTTGGTCTGCTACCCATCAGCAGTGCTTTGATCAATCGAGCAGAAGGCATCACACTAGTTTCTGAGTTCCATCTCCTTATCTTGGTCCTTTTCCTAGCTATCATCTAGATAGTGATTCTGACCATGTCAATTTGAACTAAATCTTGCATATCTTAGAACTTTTGCCTAGATGATGGTAATGCCAATCACGTGACAGGTTTTTTTTTGCAAAGGCGTATTCTGTTTTCTTCGGCAAATAATGTTGAGTGAACTGGTATTGACAAGTTCTTATTCACATCAACTTGTGGAGGCAAACCGATGTTTTACATTTGAGAGCCCTTTTCAGATTTAAACGCAATTTCGGTTGTCTAACAACTGATTGTTCTTATGATGGTATACACCGGTTTCCCCCCAAGACTGATGTATTGTCAAACTTAGTATCTACACTATTTCCTTTTAACTTCCTTAAGATCCATTTTATCAAAGCAGACAATTGCAAAAAACCTTTCCTGAATCGAGCTTTTAATCAGGCATTATTAGCAATCAAAGATGTTGTCTGGTCGTAGTCTTAGAAATCTCGTGATTTTTATTAGAATTCCAAAAATACAAATCTGTGTATGCTGTTTCAAAGGTCTCATTTTCCTTACTAATGTAGCCACACGATGTTCGAATGCGTTTCATTGTTTCATGTAAACATCAATTTCCTTTCAATCATGCTTTATTACTTTTTTCCCTATCAAAATTTAACCATGTAGCCCTGATTTTAAAGATTAGATTTTGATATTTTAATTCGAGAGCAATGCAATGTGCTTCCTTCTTGAAAAATCTTTTTGAAATTGGGGCAAACTGTCATTTTGAGAGCAAAATATTTCATCCAGTGATTGTTTTGAGTATTCATTGTCTGGATATCAGGTGATACTCAAGCATAGACTGTTAACTTGACATGTTTCAGGATTCTGGTCAACCAACTTCATTAATGATTTTCAGTTGGCTCAGTATTGCTTTGTTCCTATGCAAAGTATTGCATTCAAGCAGTCAATTGTACCTCAGCCATTGTCTCTTCGTCAAATGGGTCTGATATCTGCATCTCACATCTGTATCATTCCCTGACCTGCTCTGTTCATCTTGACACTATTGAGTCTGTCCTAATGCTGTCATGTCAACCAACATCAGCATCTCCAATCCTTTACCCTATCAATCTAACTCTCTTGCCGCCTGCATTTGCGTCATTTATTCACCCTTTTTTCATACTGTCTTAGATGAAGTGTTCTTATCAGCAATGGGACATTCTTAACATTACCCAGGTGTTAGAGTTGTATCTCTGAAGTGTTGAAAGCCCGATTCCAGTTATTGAACAAAGCGTGTGTCTGGTCATTTTGACTGTCATAGTCCAATGTACAACTTGAATCGATGAAATATTGACTGATTGTTTACCACCCAAAAGGGCTGTCATGGATCCAGCTTCTTGAAAATTCATCTTTAGTCAAGTTGCTTTTGTAGTCATCTACGTGAGGAGCATTGTTCTTGTGAAAGTATCAATATCTTGACCAAAGTGACATGAATGCCCGTATTTTTATCCATGTTCGATGCGAGGCCTTTAAGGTGATATTTAGAAAGAACTTGAAGTGTGAATGAGAGATCAAAAATAAGCCATGCAATCTTTCTTTTGCTTTGACATCTTGTATTAGATGCATGCACATTTTGTTTTAGAATTCAAGCGAGCATTCTTTACTATTTGCGCTGGATGCTATTCTCGAATATTCTACTGTCTTCTTTCTCAAACAGAGTGGTTCTGTATGACAACTAAATCAACCTTCAAGAACACCATTCAATGCTGAGAAATGATGGAATGATTTCCTTGTGTTGCGCATCAACTTCTTTGTGTCAACATTTGTGGAGTTCGGTGGTGACGAAGAATTAACTCAACATGGTATTTCCGAGGGAATCCATGTTAAAGATTACATTCATCGTAAAATGAGATGAGCATCAATCTGCGTATAATTCTTGCATTCGCACTTTGATTTCTGAACAGAAAGCATTTTCAAACGTTGTCGGAGTTTTGTCAAAGTAGTCTTGCAATCAGTCTGAGAAATTGTTTCTTTGGTAAGATGCTGTTCTAGTAAATCCAAGTCTTGAGAGAATGTTCTCTTGAAGATAGGCATGGTACCAAAATCTTGTAAAGTATCTGTGAGAAACTTTAGTTGTGACTGAATTGCTCGAAGACTTTTCATGCATTTAATTCTTGAAAGTTGTGTCTTCTCTTGAACTTTAGAAATTGAACACGAAGAAACTGTGTCATTCTGAAGAACACTTGATGTTTGAGTTTGCAAATTGGTATTGGTATTTGACATTTTGATGTTGTGAATGGATATCGGATCTTAAGTAGGTAAAGTGATTGTTGTTGTGGATTGAAATCAATTAACGTTCACGGGATTTTACAAATCTTTGATTAAAACCGAGAAAAGAATCGTATCTTTCACGGGATTTTACAAAATCAAGAAGAAACCGTGAAACAATAATTAATTAGATGTTGAAATCGTTGTTGAAATTGAAGTACGTGAGCTTTTGTTAACGATTTGTGAGCTAAAACGATGAATGGTGCACGAATTTTGAGCTTGAAATGATTAACGGTTGATTAAATCTCAAATAGGGACAAACGGTACAATTAAAAACTAAAGGTTAACTAAAAGATTTGAATAATACAAAACTAAAAAAAATGTTTGAAAATTAAATGATAAGATTGAAAATGATTTTAAAGCTAAGGATTAAAAATAAAATTGATTGAAAATGAAAGGTAAAAATTAAAATTGTTGTAAAGTGATTGACTAATAGTAAACTTTAAAAAAAAAAAAAAACTTAGAGGTTAAAATTGAAAACTATTTAGAAGTCTAGGGGCCAAAAGTGTAAAATGCAAATTATAAGAAATAAAATAAACGTGTTCCCTCCTGTTGTATCTTCTTCTACATTTGAAAATGAAAATATATAATACGTTTTGTATTATTGATCTCGCGGAGTGATATTTGATTCCCTCCATTTTTTTTCATCTTTTTCGTTTAAAAATGTATAAGAAATGAAACGATTGATCATTTGATCATTCGAACTCGATCGGTTATCGTCGGTGAAAACCGAATATATCACGTTGATCGAAACGACGACACGAACACGATGATATATTTCTCAAGTCCCGTCGTTTAACGTCACTCGAAACCGAAAAACCCGAAATACGTTAAAACGTTAAGATATTGTGTTCCCTCGTTCGATCCTTGATAAAAAACACTCGTTCGATCCTTTAAGGGTTTCTACTCGTTCGATCCTTGATAAAAATCATTCGTTCGATCCTTTAAAGTTGCTACTCGTTCGATCCCTTTAGTTCGATGGACTCGTTCGATCCTCTTCCTTTTTCTACTCGTTCGGTCCTTGTGAAGTTTACTCGTTCGATCCTCGTTAGTTCGATGGACTCGTTCGATCCTCTTCCTTTTTCTACTCGTTCGGTCCTTGTGAAGTTTACTCGTTCGATCCTCGTTAGTTCGATGGTACTCGTTCGATGTCACTCGTTCGATGTCACTAGTTCGATGCTTGCAATCTTACACTCGTTCGATGACACTAGTTCGATGCTTTAAGGTTTCTACTCGTTCGATGGTCTCTTGTTCGATGGTCTCGTTCGGTTCGACAAAGCATCAAACACCTTGAACGCACGTTTTTGTACCTCTTGATTTGAGCCGAGTGAACCACTTAATAAACCCAGAAAATAAGCTCACCGTAATAGGCTTCTTTCAAATAAGCAAAACTAAAATAAGCTTATAAATAAGCTGTGAACTAAAATAAGCTATGAATAACAAATAGTGAGAAAGCTGAAACAGTTTTAAATATGGAGGAAAGAAGCTAAGCTTTAACTATTTTGAAATAAGCAAAATAAAAACCGTCCTTGGCATACAAAAAAAACTATTGCCCATATTTTAAATAAATGACAAATTTATCAAACCAGTAAGCACGTGAATGGTTTTTTTTTTTTTTTTTTTAAGTTTTAAAATATAACGATTTAAAAAAATAAAATAAGCTAGAAATAAAGTAGAATAAGCCCGAAAATAAGAAAAGCACAATCACTAAATCCACCCGTGGCGAGTGATACCAAATGTTATCCCAAAAGCTTAATCCATTTCACAACAATAAGCTATACCAATAAGCAAAATAGTAGAAAAGAGATAAAGAAAAATTGGAAGATTTATTAGAGAGAAAACTAGAGATGGAAGATTACACACACACACAAGTGATGAAATGGTAACCAACACCCTCTCCATGTGAGGAGAGGGTTCTATTTATACCCTTGAGCCATGAGTGGCTTATGGGCTTTCTAACTTGGGCCGGGCTTGGCTTTTCTTGGGCTTTGAGCCCGAAACACGGACAATATTAGATTACAATCCAAGCCCGTTGAACCCGACTAGCCTATTACTTAACAAGACTAATTACGACTAATAAGACCGATAACATTCTTGTTTGACTTATATAAAATTAAGGCTAACATTTGATGGTGGGAGACCGTACGAGGGTGACTTGCGACTGCTGCAAAGGACCATATGATGTATCATATGATGTCCTAATCATAATCAGGTCAAACCTTGTACATAATAATTAACTTGTGAAATTTGTATATATGTAGTGTAGATATTAAGGTGACATTAAGGAGTGACCGAGTACAAAATTTTCAAGAATTTCTTAGTAAATTCAAAAAAATTCAAATTATTGTGCTCAGCACTGTCTTATAAACCCTCAAAATGTGAGAGGGAGCATTAAAATATTCCTGTTCATTATTATGTAACATTTTGTCCCCGTACGTTTAATCAATTGATATCCAAAATATCAAGGGATTAACATTTTGGATAAGGAGAGAAAATGTGATTAAATTGAACCTAATTTGTATTGAAATGTGATCATATAAAAAGGACTCAATGCACTCCTCACTTTGCATGTACTACGATTACGATGCACATGTTAAGGGGGAGCTTTTAGTGATAATGAAAAACTCTCAAAGTGTAAATCTTTTGATATTTATATCAAACACTTTGATTGAATTTTTTCAATGATTTTGGAAGGATTGTGATGAAATACCCAAAAGACTGACCATGTACTTAAATTTATGGAGTTATAAGGCGGTTAGGCTTAGGTATTCAAATCCCATAATCCAGCCAGAACTGGAGGGATCTACCCAGGGATATCAACTAGTAAGTGTAGAAGTCCTTAGGTATGATACAAAAGGAGAAAAAGTGAGAATCAGGAAAAGTGCCGACTAAGATGGAGCTAGCACTGGAATAAACCCAACAAGGTGTTAGTTATGAAGTCTCGGTAAGCGCTGAAGGGGTTGAAGAATGAAAAAGAAATGTAATGATAAAGGGTGAAAAGAAAGAAGCCCTCCATACACTTAGGCAGAAACCGGGTCAATACATAAACTGTCGGAAACACTAAGGTGTTGTCTGACATTGAAGACAATCATGGACCCAGTGACGCTATACTAATGGCACAACCCACCCATACACTCAAGGTCCTCTTAACCAGATTCCTTGTTTCGCTTTCTCCGGGAGATTACACGCATTTCTATCGACTTTCTCACTCAGAGTTAGTTGATATTGAAAAGGTGGCAGTCCGCTCCAGCCTCCGATCACTAAAATTAAAGTGCACTATTGAGTCTAGAGCCAAAAGAGATCATCCATAAATCTCATTAGGACACTTGTCAAAATTATGCTTGCTATCTCACACAATGTGAATAACGAGAAATATACTAAGAGTCCTACGCATTATCCTTGTGATTTTGCCAGAACATCCGAGTGATATAATTCACAGTGAAGATGGAAATCCTGCTTGATTCAACATCAAACAAGCTCATGGTAGGTGACTTGTGCGATTTTATACGAATCAAACTTGTGACAACTGGAAAGAAACGATGGTGCGATTCCATAAGAATCAAACTTGTTCCAGGTTATGAATTGACGATTGATAATGAATTTTGAAATGATTAACACTCTCGATGTGTCACAAAACCACTTTAGCAAGTGACATGTCGATTGATTTTTAAATCGATTTTTCTATTTAATCTGTAAGACTTCGTCTTGCTGGTTCACTCATACCGTGTTGTCTGCTTTGAGATGTTCCAGTAATGAGAACGACTAGTGCAGCTGCAAAACCCTGTCAAGGAGGTTCTTCAGAATTATACCAGATCACAGGCAGTATTTATACTGATCAACGGAGAACCGTGGTTATTGCAACCGTATTCGACAAAGTAAAAAAGACACTTTCATCCATATCTGTTGATTATCACTAACCTAAACCTGCAGGTACTCCCGATGATTGGTGCAGACCACTGATTTCTATGAGTCATGATCATGAAGCCAGAATGTTCATACCCGACGAACTTACATAATGACATCATGAAAGCTCAAGTACATGTTCCAAGACGTACGTACGCTGATCGTATGTCACTTCCTTGAAGTGACGAAGTATAAAGTCAAATAACGTTTCCCGTTACTCTGAATTCCGAACGTCGTTCCTCGAAGTGACGAAGTGTTAAAGTTAAAGAATTTCAATAAAGATGCACCATTAAAGCTTTTCAAGTCAACAAATCAATAAAGGTATGAGCATGTCGGTCCAAAAGTCACAAGTTTACAAGATGGCAAAAGTTACAAGATGGTGAAATGAGATTATGCTTGGTTGACGATCTCAAGGTGTTCAAAGATCACATTCAAGACAAGATAAGGAACAAGCTCAAGACCTAAAGTCTATAATCACTACATCAAATCACAAGTTAATGATTGAAGTTAAAGACTGCGAGCACAAGACTAAAGTCGAAGCATAGTATGCTAAGTTTAAATTTTTGTAAATTGGAGTGACCTCCCTTAGGGGGAGATTGTTAGGAACAAGAAAAGTCTTGGTCACTTCCAATATTAACTAGTCAAAGCCCGTAGTTAGTCAATGTTTTTATTATTAGCTAATATGGCCTAAAGGCCCATGGAAAGCCTTACAAGGCCTATGGCCGGCCACCCTTGGACTATAAATACACCTCTACATGCCTTGGAGAAGTAGTTGGTTGGTTGTATGTTTTATTTCACTTAATGTATTTTATGTTCTCTACTTTCTCTTACTAGAAAATACATCCTTCCTCCCAGTTTCTCTCTCTAGGTCTTGGATTTTGACCATTTGAATCTGCAACATTCTTGTCAGTATGGATTTTGACCATTTGAATCAACTTCTTTTCATTGCAATCCCTAATAAAATGATGTCTAATTTTTATATGCTTTGTTTTTGAATGAAAAACAGGATTTTTAATTATGCAAAGAGTATTGTTATTGTCAATAAAGATCTTGGTATGCATAAAATTGTCCCATAAACAATAAGTGATTCTTATCCAAAGCACTTGTCCACAACAACTTGAAGCAGCCAAATATTTAGCTTATGTTATAGAATTTGCAGCCACTGTCTGTTTCTTGCACTGCTATGATATTAATCTACTTCCAATGAATTAACAACCTCTTATTGTAGACTTCCTATCCAAGATGCTCTCCACAAAATCACTATCAGTGTAAGGCTAACATAAGCAAAGGAAATCTTTGATACCAAAGGCTCCAATTTGGTTGACCTTTTAAGTACCTAAAAATCCTTTTCATTTGCATGAAGATGTGAAACCTTTGATTAACTTGGTATCTAGCAAAAGCACATACCCAAACTTCTTGTCAGATCTTGAAGATGTAAGATAACATTCAGTGAACAAATCATGGACCGAACATATAAACATCTACTTCTTCAACATCCTTCTTACCGTGAGGAAAGGCTTTGATTTCTATTGGTGTGCTGCAGTCTTGACATTCTGTAAAAGCCAATTCTTAAAGAATGTCGACAACATATTTATCTTGAATAATAAATATGCTATCATTCCTCTGCTGCACGTTGTAATCCCAAAAAGAATGTTAAGTTCTCCCATAGAACCATCTGAAATTCTCATTGCATCAACTTTTCCAAATGCATTGCATAACTTACTTTATTTGTTTAACCAAAGCTATATCCATACCACATGAACTGGACCAGTAAAATATTAACCTTTGTACCTTTTGATGAATAAGATTTTTGTCAATTTTCCCTTTTTTTTTGAACTCATTGTCCAACATATTTTGGTTGACAAGTTTTCAATACAGCTCTAGGAGCTTAGTAGTCCCCCCCCGATAGTGCTTTTTTTAAAACCTTAGTATACTCTAGTCGGAAAGTCTGGATCTTCAAATCCTGGTGTGGACATACATACACCTACTCGTTAATCTTCCCATAAGAAAAACACTTGTTACATCATGGAGACTCCATAAAATCGTTTAAATGAAGCATAAGCTAAAATAGCCGTAATGGCTTCAATTCTTAAACAGGAGAAAAGACTTCATCATAGTCAACCCGTCTCTTAGTGTATCCTGGTTACCAATCGTGCGATAAGTTCTATCATAATTCGCTTTCATCCTTTTTATTCTTGAAACCCATTTATGCCTAGAGTCCTTTTCATTGGTAAATCCACCAAAGTCCCAAAACTTTCTGTAACGTGAATGTAGAAGCTCGTCTTGCATACGCCTCTATCCAGCTTGGATCCTTCTATGCATGAAGTACCTTTTTGGGTTCTCTCTTTGGATAAAAAGCAAGCAAACAACAGTTTTTGAATGTCTTTATGGTTTGATCTTTGGTGAATAGTACTAACAAACCCATGCCATCCAAAGTTTTGACAAGTTCTTGTTTGTGTAGACTGATTGCCATTCCTCCCAATCACTTGATTGAGAGGAGATCTTTATTGGATTCTTGTAGTATGAATATGACTAAGTGTTGGATTATGTAGCTAAATTGTTCAGGCACGCCTCTGCACCAACATCGTTCATTTTCTCTTAAGAGGTCAAATAGCTTAATCTTCCAAACCAGGCCATATTTAGATCAATCTGGTAAGTTCAATGCTTGGTTTGTCCACCAACATCATTAACTTCATTTGTGCCAGCAACATTAACAGTGTTAGTGTTGTTAACATTATCAATCCTCTCGATTGATCAATTACTTTCATTATCTTTTCTTGATCGTCAATCAATCTCTCTCATCATCACTTGAAGGTTTGGATCCATCATCTGAGAAACTCTTAGATCGTGGAAAATGATGGATCAGCATGCCATAATGGTACAAAATATTTATTTTTGGGACAGGTTTAGTCCTCCTTTCCAGCTATCTGCATTATCACATTGCGTTTTGTACCTGCAAAACCATTAGACTATGTACCTGGCAACAACTGGTTATAAATCATTGTTTTGTTTATGAATCAATATCAAATATCAATCTGGTCCACTACATACAACATTAGGTGTTTTCGCACTAAATCCTAAATAGCAAGTGTGCTTCCATTATCCTTGTTCTACTATGAATACTCGAAAGGCTTTACTAGTTCAAAGAGTATCCATCAAAGAAACCTTCATCTCCTTCCTCAAATATGCTTAAGGATCTAGTGGTAATAAGAATGTAACAAGAACACCCAAATGGTCCTCATAAAACTAAGTTGGTGTTCTACCATGGAAAAAATTTATATAGGGGTCTTGTTATGAGGCGTTGACTACAACACTCCATTTGCACATAGCAAGCCGTATTAACTACTTCGCCCAAAAAAGTAGTTAGCACTTAAATCAGCTAGCATAGTCCCCTAAGCAGCCTTTATTAGTGTCCAATTCCTCCTCCTCTTAGCAACTCCATTTTGTTGAGGAGTTCTAGCTACACTAAATTGTCTCAAAATACCCTTCATTTCACAAAACTGATTCATTTCTCTGTTTTTGAACTCAGTTCCATTATCACATCTAATCACCTTAACCTTGTGATCTACTAGATTTTCTATCCCAGTTATAAAGGACTTAAGAATGCCACTAGTCTCATCCTTAGTAGCTAGAAAGAAAACCCATGTAAACCTACTATAATCATCTGTGACAACTAGGCAATACATTTTCTTCATAAGGCTTTTTATAAATGTTAGACCAAACAAGTCCATATGCAACAAATGTAAAGGAAGACTGATTGAGTTCTCTGTTTTGGACTTACAAGAGGCTCTGTGCTGCTTTCCCTTTTGACAAGCAACACATGTTTGATCATTTTTAAAAAGTTTGGAAGGTAAACCTCTTACAAGATTTCCCTTAACCAATTTATTCATGGTTTTAAAATTTAAGTGACCTAGCCTTCTATGCCAAAGTTTAGATTCATCAGATGTGGCTTTTGAAAAAAGGCAAGTTAAACCTCTTTTAGGAACTATGTTCTTTAAATCAACACTATACATATTGTTCTTTCTAGGAACTCTAAGTAAAACTTGACTTTCATCAATTAACTTAAAGTTTGGAGATAAAACAATATATTCATTGTCATTAAAAAGAACACTATTCTTTTTATCACACATTTGTGAGACACTAAAGAGATTAAACTTTAACTCTCACAAAATACACATTTTCAAAATCTAGATTACTAGTTTTAATGGTACATTTTCCTGTGATTTTCCCTCCTTTGGGATTCCCTCCAAAAGCAACATATCCTCCATCTATTTCTTCATAGTCTGTAAGATAGGACATGTTCCCTGTCATGTGCCTTGATCATCCACTATCAATCACTCTTTTATCCTGTAAATCCATTTGTGGATTGCCCTACATATTGGATAAGAAAATCAGTTTCTTTTGGGGACCCAAGCCATTACTGACTTGGATCTGCCTTGTGCATCAACATAATCAAACTTCTTTAGGGTGATTGATGCACTGTTGTGTTTAGAAACATGGTCTAAAACTTTAGTCTTTGGTTTCCAAACCTAACAAGCTGAGGCCTTAACAACATTAACATTATTTCCCTGAACAACATTAACTACTTCTTTTGGCCTAGAAGCATTAACTACTGCTTTTGGCCTAACAATATTAACATTTTTATCCTTAAAAGTATTAACCCTCTGATTAAAATTACTATTTTTAAATGCTGTATTCTTATGAATGGGCCTCTTAACAGTTGAATGTGCTGTTTTAGAAAGATATGACATTGGTCTACCAGCATTCACTGTTGTTTTTGAGTGAGCAGTATTAACTTGTCTAGCAATATTAACTGATACTGCTATTTTTGAAATATTTTGTCTAGCAATATTGATAGATACTAAGCTAGACTTGATTAGTACTGTTCTTGAAACCATGTTCTTTTTAGGGAAGGGGTAAATCTTTTTGGCAAAATTATGATGATTCACCCTTTTAGCATTGTTCCAAACAGGTTTTACCACCCTTTGATAATTACAATCAACCTACAAGTGATCAAAACTTCCACACACATAATAAGCTTTGTTAAACATCTCAAAATTACTTCCTAGTCTCTGAGACATCATATTATTCTGGTTTCTTTGATTGCCTCTAGGAATGTGAGTGTTTTTCCTATTGTGCTCAACTTGTTTAGCAGTTTTCCTATCAATTTTGTTTGTTTGTTTAGCTTTGACAAAGTTTATCTTAACAAAAACTAGGCTTAGCTGTTTTCTTTTTAATCTTAGTTTGAGATACATTTTCTTCCTCACTATCTAACACTCAATCCTCAATAAATGGAGCACCATTATTCTTCCTAACTGCTTTAGGCTTTGCTTCACTAGCCTTAGCTTCACTGTTCTCAACTACATGCTTAATAACTACAGGCTCATTTGTAAACACTTCAAAACCAGTAAATGACAAGTCAGGTTTTGGAGGCATGAAATTTCCTGTTAGGGGAGGTGGAACTGCATTATAGCCTAAACCTTTCTTGCAATTGTCTACAATTTGACTCTCTATAATCTTGTTTAAGCTTTTAGATGCATTTTCAAATTTGTCTACATTAAACTGAATGCCATCTTTTTTCCTTTTGAACTATTTCTAGCTTCTTCCTAAGCTCCCCAATAGTTATCTCTCCTACTTGAATATCCCATTTTAAGCCGTTAATCTTTTCTACATAAACAAACTTATTCTTTTTATAAAATTCAAGTCTTTCTTCTACAGACTGTAAACCTGTCTTATAAGCTACAACCATTAACTCAGATTTCTCAAATCTTTTCAATAGTTGTTCATATTGAGATTTAAGCACTTCAACAGTTTCAAGACAAGATTTTGAGCAAGTAGAATCATTAGATACCTCAGAATTAGAACTTGAAGATGAGTAGGCCATGATTGCATAATTTGTTGGTCCTTCTCTGCATGATCACTCCAGTCATAACCACCAAGACCATCACATGAGATCAAGCATTGAAAGTAGTTGTATCCACTAGCATACTTCTTCTTAAGCTTTCCTTGTTCTTGTTGTCTTGGTTTCTTAGAACTCTACACTCTCTGGTAAAATGTCTCCTCTTGTGGCAGTTGTATCACTCCACCTTGGACTTATCAAACCCAATGGTCTCATTACCATTAATAGTCACATTCCTTCCAATGTTCTTCAAGAACCTTCTTTCCCTCATAGTCAACATGGCCATCTGCTATCTCAAATCCATCTCTTCCAAGTCATCTGGATGGAGTTGTTGTAAGTCCTCATTTGCAAGTTGAGGACTACTTGGTTGACTAGCAAAGAATGCACAGATCACAACATCACTCAAGTTATCAACATTTATTGGATTAGTAGCATTAGCTTGAGTGCTGGCAGTAGAAACTCCATGAGCAGTATTAACTGCTTCATTAGTGCTGCCAGAGTTGTTAGAGGACACAAAAGCCATGTTTTGTGTGCTTGTACTTGAGCTTGATGTCCCTTTGACTTCTGGTTCATATACTTTGAGATTGTTGTAGAGATCATCCATGCTCATTGTCTCTAATTCAGGCTTATTCCTCCACACAACAGCATGTGTGTTCCATTCTGGTGACAAACTTCTCAACAGCTTCTGGTTCACATCTTCTTGTGAAAGTGTTTCACCCAAAATCTCCAGCTGACTCACAAGCTTCTGAAGCCTATCAAAAGTTTGATCAAGGGTTTCTGAGCTAGGAGCAGTGAAGTTTTCATACTGCTGTTTCAAGAGATTTCTTTGAGTTTTCTTTGTAGCAGCATTCCCACCAAACCTCTTTTCAATAGCTTCCAGCAGCAACTTAGCATCCTTGATGGAGTTGAACTTTAACTGATGTTCATTAGGTATTCCAATATTCAAAGTGCTTATGGCCTTCACTTCTAACCTCTTCTGAGCCTTTTCTTCAGTAGTTATAGGAGGTATTACTTTCTCAACACCTTCCACAACTATTTTTTTGGTGCAGTGTTTCCATTCTTTATGACTTCCCATAATGCATAATCAATCATCTGGATGTATTGTTCGATCCTCATCCTCCATAAATCAAACTCACCCGGTTTGAGCATAGGAACCTTTGATGCAGCCACCATGTGTGCAGAGTCTTGATCCATATCTTCTAGCAAAGTTTCTCAAAGCAACAAGCTCTGATACCACTTGTTGTCCCAGGATGTAGGATACCTCTTGTTGGATCCCACTTCAATAGATCGAATTCCTTAAGCTTGTTTAAGGTTTAGTTATATTAGATAAATCTAACACAACTATAGTAGAAACTTTGTTAAGTGTATTAAAGATTATGCGGAATCTAATCTTTAATATTAGAAGAATTCTTAATGAAACAGTAACACAAGACAATATAATTCAACAATAAAAGCTCCAATATTATTATTACAAATAATACGAATACTCTCCTAGTATTAGGGTTACAAAACCTTGAATCTATGAATAACACTTATCAAATCGTAAAACAACATATTAAACTCTATACCCTAGGACCTCCTTTTATACACCAAGGAGTCCTAGTCGATTTATAATATATTCCTAAAACTTAGAATATTCTCTATGATCTATTCTATAAATAACTAATACTTATCACGTAAGTAGTCTTGATCTCCAATCAATCTTTATCCTTTCTTCTGTCTTTATCCATTCTCTTCTAACAGTAGAAACTCTTTGAGCAGTCTTAATCTTTGAGCAGTTGTAACTTTTGTACTAGCAACATTAACTTTTAACACCAACAGTAGTAACTTATACACTAGCTGCATTAACTAAGTACAAGCAGTAGTAACTACTTAGAATACTTTCTTCAATCTTCACCAGCAGTACTAACTTTACACTAGCAGTACTAATATATACTAACAGTAGTAACTAGCAGTACTAACTTTATACTAGCAGCACTAACTACTTAGCATATTTTTTATTAAAGTTAATGAACAACACTAACTTTAGCTTAGCAGAAGTAACACAAACCTGAGTAGCAGTAACTCTAAGATCATCAATAAGTCTTTTAATCCCAACAAAGTCAATACCAAGTTCTTAAACAGTCTCCCACCTGAATGGAGTAACTTTGTGACTGATGTCAAGCTTGTAAAAGATTTGCATACTACCAACTTTGATCAGCTTCATGCATATCTTCAACAACACACGAATGAAGTCCGTATTATACGTGAGCACAATCAAGATCCACTTGCACTAGTTGCTAATCACCAGCAGACTCCGTCTCATTTCAACACTTATCAATCTTCATACAAAAATCCACAATTCCAACAATAGTTTTCACCGTCTCCGTCTCCTCAATATGGATCAATTCATCCCACACAACATTACTCAACTACTTATTGATGTGCGGTCATTGTAGGACTTCTACACGAGAAGTTTTACAACTCCCTAGGCAGTGCACCTAATCGTTGTAGTGTAGTATAGGCAAGACTCGGGGTTGTTTATCATTCACTCGAGGAATAGGTTGGGAAGGTTTGATCACGGTCTAACAGAATTCTAAGGATTGAGGGAAGATTATTTTTGTATTTTTGTATTTTATGGAAAGCACTAAAATCATATAATTGGAGGGAGGTTTGGTTTTAGCTATTTAAACTAAATAACAACTACGCTACTGGTGGTAACAATAAGATAAAAGATTATGTTCATTTAATTATGTATTTCTCCTTAGATTGCTTCTCCTAGTGTTGTTGCCTTGTCACACTTGTGATGATCTATGTAACTATTTCCTAAGTCATGAACGAATTACACAAACCCGCCGTCTACTTAGTATCCTGTTAGAGCAACGCACCTGTAAGTTAGTATGAAGACTATTACAAGGCCCCTAAGAGTACGCTAAGTGCATGTGAAATATATTAAGAGTGGATCAACCATATTAGGGGGCAAGGTAGTATAAAGACTGTTACCTGATGGTATCCTTTCTACACAATCATGTTTTTCTAGACATATCAACAACGATACAGACAAAAGCT
>BQNB010107919.1:5577-23061 GCA_026074375.1 Tanacetum coccineum | reverse complement strand
GAACTGAATTTGTTAATCAGACTTTGCGTGAATATCATGAGAAGGTTGGCATCTCTCATGAAACATCTGTTGCTCGCTCTCCACAGCAAAATAGTGTCGTTAAAAGACGTAATCGTACGCTAATTGAAGCTGCCCGCACAATGTTTATTTATGCAAAAGCTTCGTTATTCTTATGGGCAGAAGCAGTTGCTACCACATGTTACACCTAAAATCGTTCCATCATACGTCTTCGTCACGGCAAAACACCATATGAGCTTTTACATGACAAACTTCCCGACTTATCATTTTTCCATGTATTTGGTGCACTCTGCTATCCGACAAATGATAGTGAGAACTTGGGTAAGTTACAACCAAAAGTTGATATTGGTATTTTCATTGGCTATGCACCCACAAAGAAAGCATTTTGAATTTACAACCGACGTACCAGACGAATCATTGAGACAATTCATGTAGATTTTGATAAGCTGACTGCAATGGCTTCTGAACACAGCAGTTCAAGATCGCACTTCATGAAATGACTCCTGCAACAATCAGTTCAGGACTCGTGACAAACCCTCCTCCTTTAACACCGTTTATACCACCTTCAATAAGTGATTAGGATCTCTTGTTTTAACCACTGTTTGATGAATTACTTACTCCTCCACCTAGTGTTGATCATCCAGCCCCTGAAGTAATTGCTCTAACTGCTGACGTAGTTGCTCCAGAACCCGCTGCATCAACCGGTTCACCTTCCTCAACAACAGTTGATCAAGATGCACCATCACCTAGTATCTCTCAAACAACACCCAAAACTCAATCTCTTATCATTCCTAACGATGTTGAAGAAGACTATCATGATATTGAAGTTGCACATATGGGTAATGATCCGTACTTTGGTATTCCAATTCTAGAAGTTCCTTCTGATCAATCTTCATCAACATATATTAGTCATACAATTGTGCGTCCCGATCACCAAATTTCTGAACATAATAGAAAATGGACTAAGGATCATCCACTTGAAAATATAATTGGTGAACTCGATAGACCAGTTTCCACAAGGCTGCAATTACATGAGCAAGCTCTTTTCTGTTACTACGATGCTTTCCTCACTGCTGTTGAACCCAAGACATATAAAGATGCTTTGACTCAATCCTGCTGGATCGAAGAAATGCAATAAGAACTCAATGAGTTCGAACGCCTTGGAGTATGGGCGCTCGTACCCTGACCAGATAAAGTTATGGTTATTACTTTGAAATGGATCTACAACGTGAAGCTAAACGAACTGGGAGGTATTCTAAAGAACAAAGCTCGGTTAGTGGCTCGTGGTTACCGTCAAGAAGAGGGAATTGATTTTGAAGAGTCTTTTTCTCCAGTTGTAAGATTAGAGGCTATAAGGGTTTTTCTCGCGTTTGCCGCTCACATGAACATGGTCGTCTACCAAATGGATATGAAGACTGCGTTTCTGAATGGTAATCTGTGGGAAGAGGTTTATGTTAGCCAGCCAAATGGGTTTGTGGATCCAGATAACCCCAATCACGTGTACAAGCTAAAGAAAGCTCTTTATGGGTTGAAACAAGCTCCACGCGCGTGATATGACATGTTGTCTTCGTTCCTGATATCCCAACACTTCTCCAAAGGCTTAGTGGATCCTACTATATTCATCCGTAGGGAAGGCAAGGAATTACTTCTGGTATAAATATATGTCAATGATATTATCTTTGCTGCATCTACACCTGAACTTTGTGACCTATTTGCTAAAATCATGTGTTCAAAATTTAAGATGTCAATGATGGGAAAAATCTCATTTTTCTTAGGACTATAGATTTCTCAAAGTCATAGAGGCATCTTTATTAACCAGTCAAAATATTCCCTTGAATCTTTAAAGAAATATGGTTTTGACTCTTGCGACCCAGTGGATACTCCCATGGTGGAGAAATCCAAACTGGATGAGGATAAAGAAGGAAAAGCTGTTGATCTGTCACACTATCGTAGCATGATTGTCACCCTCCTTTATCTTACAGCCAGTAGACCTGACCTATAATTTGCTATATGCATGTGTGCCCGGTATCAGGCACGGCCTACCGAAAAGCACTTACACGCGGTCAAAAGGATCTTTCGGTATCTAAGAGGAACCGTCAATCGGAGACTCTGGTATCCAAAGGATTCTTCTATTGCTCTAACAGCTTATGCAGATGCTGATTACGCGAGTTTCTAAGATACTAGACGAAGTACATCTGGATGTATGTAACTATTAGGAGACAGACTTGTTAGTTGGTCATTAAAAAGGAAGAAAAGAGCTGCGATATCCAGTACGGAAGTTGAATATATTGCTTTGTCAGGCTGTTGTGCTTAAGTCCTTTGGATGAGATCACAGCTTACCGATTATGGCCTTAGATTCAATAAAATTCCAATGTACTATGATAACAAAAGTGATATTGCCTTATGCTGCAACAATGTTCAACATTCTCGATCAAAACATATTGACATCAGATTCCACTTCATAAAAGAGCAAGTTGAGAACAGAGTAGTAGAACTTTACTTTGTCAATACGGAGTATCAGCTGGCGGATATCTTTACTAAAGCCCTTGCAAAAGAAAGAATTGAATTTCTTATCAACAAGCTGGGAATGCAAAGTTTTACGCCGAAGACTCTGAAACACTTGGAAGATGAAGTTGATGAATAGTGGTGGTACCTATTCAAATATCCTGTATAATATGTATATATACTTAAAAACCAAAAAGATTTTTTCATTTTTTAGAAATTTTTTATAAAAACAAAATACAAAAATATAAAATTCATAAAATCAAAGAAAAAAATTAAAAAATGTGAAAATATAAAAAGAAATAATAATGGCATGTCTTCTGAAAATCGATAACATTTACGGTCTTAGAAATGTCATTCAATAATGATACGAGGCTGTAAATGAAGTTCGAGCAGAAGTTTCAAATGTTTTCAAAACATGCCAAATGGCTTGCTATTATTTCAGATAGCAACCCGGTCATCATCTTAAAGGCAAGTATTTCAAAAAGAAAACTTGACCTCATAACGGGAATTCATTCTCGGGCATGGTCTACTTAATGACCATGCAAAGGCTTGTGTTTACTTTGCAACACAACCCGTGCTTCTGATATTTCCATAGGTGTACGTGTCAGTGCATTTATTTGTCAAAATAAGAGAAATCTTATTTTTATTGGTAAAAAGTTGTCTTCACAATGAATCAGTGTTTTCAGTAATCACAAAAAGATTTTTCAAAGACAATTCGACCACTCAAACAATGACTACAACTCTTTAAATAGAAAACGGGTCATTATTTAAGGGGGAGCAATTTTCATCAAATAATCTTTTAAAACGGTCTTTCAAATTAAGTCACGAAATAGACGGATAGAGTTTTTAATAATAACATATCACAATTTAATAGGAGTTAATGGATTTTAACTACACAAGCTTTAGATGTCATTTGTTTCAAACTTTAGGGACTTATTTGAAATATGAGACCTAGTGAGTATAGGCTTTAAACGACATTCGATCAATATTGCCAACACCTCGTAGTTGTAAAAGACTTAAATAATCAACTAGTTTTAAAAGCCTTGAAGTTGATTCTCATGGGATAGATCTAAGCTTAGTTATACCTCAAACACGATCTCAAGTATGTGTGCGTACAAGGTTTTGCTGATTCACCTTCCTCAACAACAGTTGACCAAGATGCACATCACCTAGTAACTCTCAAACAACACCTAAACTCAATCTCCTATCTTCTAAGATGTTGAAGAATACATCCTGACTTAGATGTGCACACATGAATAATGATCCGTACTTTGGTATTCCAATTCCAGAAGTTCCTTCTGATCAATCTTCATCATCGGATTCTATTCATACAACTGTGCATCTCGATCACCAAATTTCTAAACATAATAGAAATGGGCTAAGGATCATCCACTTGAAAACATAATTGGTGAACTCGCTAGACCAGTTTCCACAAGGCAGCAATTACATGAGCAATCTCTTTTCTGTTACTATGATGCTTTTTTCACTGCTGTTAAACCCAAGAATAAAATGATGCTTGACTCAATCTGTGGATCGATGCCATGCCAAGAAGAGCTCAATGAGTTCGAACGCCTTAGAGTATGGGAGCTCGTACCCCGACCAGATAAAGTTATGGTTATTATTTTAAAGTGGATCTACAAAGTGAAACTAGATGAACTGGGAGGTATTCTAAAGAACAAAGATCGGTTAGTGGCTCGTGGTTACAATCAAGAAGAGGGAATTGACTTTGAAGAGTCTTTACTACCGGTTGCAATATTAGAGGCTATACAGGATTTTTTCTGGTTTACCTGCTACATGAAACATTGTCGTCTACCAAATGGATGTGAAGACTGCGTTTCTGAATGGTAATCTACAGGAAGAGGTTTATGTTAGCCAGCCAGATGGGTTTGTGGATCCAGTTAACCACAATCATGTGTACAAGCTAAAAGAAGCTCTTTATGGGTTGAAAAAAGCTCCACGCGCGTGGTATGATATGTTGTCTTCATTCCTGCTATCACAAGACTTCTCCAAAGGCTTAGTGGATCCTACTCCGTTCATCTGTAGGGAAGGCAGAGGAATTACTTCAGGTAAAAAAATATATGTCGATGATCTTAACTTTGCTGCTTCAACCACCCGATACTTAGTTACTCTATTCGCTAAAATCATGTGTTATCCAAATTTAAGATGTAAATGATGGGCAAAATATAATTTATCTTGGACTACAGGATTTCTCAAATCCCAGAGGCATCTTTATTAAACAGTCAAAATATGCCTTGAATCTTTAAGAAAATCGGTTTTGACACTTGGTGACCCAGTGGATACTCCCATGATGGGAAATCCAAACGGGATGTAGGATAAGAAGGGAAATAGTTGGATCGTCCTATTATCATGGTATGATTGGCACCCTCCTTTATCTTACAGCCAGTAGACCTGACCTACAATTTGCTATATGCATGTGTGCCCGGTATCAGGCACGGCCTACCAAAAAAGCACTTACATGCGGTCAAAAGGATCTTTTGATATCTAAGAGGAACCATCAATCAGGGACTATGCTATCCGAAGGATTCTTTAATTGCTCTAACAGCATTTGCAGATGCAGATCATCCTGGTTGTCAAGATACACGCCATAGCACATCTGGTAGTATGCAGTTTCTAGGAGATAGACTTGTTAGCTGGTCATCAAAAAGGCAGAAAAGCGCTGTGATATCCAGTATGGAAGCTGAATATATTGCTATGTACTGGTGTTTGTGTCAAATCCTTTGGCTGAGCTCACAACATACCGACTCTGGCCTTGGGTTCAATAAAATTCCAATTACGGTGATAACAAAGCGGCTATTGCCTTATGCTGCCAACATATGTTCAACATTCCAGGTCGAGGCATATAGCATCAGATTTTCACTTTATCACGGAGGCTTATTAAGAATGGGGTGATCGAACTTTATTTGTGTCATTACGAAGTAGCAGTGCGGACATCGTCACTAAACCCTTGCAAGAGAAACAGAATGAGTTTCTGATCAACAAGTTGGGTATTGCAAAGGTTTACACCAGAGACTCTGAAAATCAATTGGCGGATCGAAGTTGAAGAATAGTGGTTAGGTCCCTTATTCATATATCCTGTATAATATGTATATATTAAAATCATAAAAACCAAAAAGATTTTTTTTTTAGAAAACTTTTATAAAATTAAAATACAAAATATATAATCTTTAAAACCAAAGAAAAAAAATTAAAAAAATGAGAAAAATATAAAAAGAGGTAATAATGGCATGTCTTCTGAATTCGATAACATTTAAGGTTCTTAGAAGTCATTCAATAATGATTAACGAGGCTGTAAATGAAGTCTTTCGAGCTAGAAGTTCAAAATTATTTTCAAAACATGCCAAATGGCTTGCTATTATTTCAGATAGCAACCTGGTCGTCATCTTAAAGGCAAGTATTTCAAAAAGAAAACTTGACCTCTCAACGAGAATTTTTTCTCGGGCATGGTCTACTTTATGACCATGCAAAGGCTTGTGATTACTTTGCATCACAACCCGTGCTTCCTATATTTCCATAGGTGTACGTGTCAGTGCGCTTATGTGATAAAATAAGAGAAATCTTATTTTGGTGTTTGTTCTTCATAATAAAAACATCGCTTCATCAGAAAATGCTTTTCAAAGACATTTGACCTCTAAAACAATTACTACAACTCTTTAAATAAAAAACGGGTCATTGTTTGAGGGGGAGAAAATGTCAAATATTTTCTTCATAATGAAAACATGTTTAAAAAGAAAAAGGTTTTTAAACAAATACGGAATATCATTCTTTAAAGAAAGTTAATTAAGTTTAGCTTATGTGTGTCTTATATGTTATGTGTTTAAGCCTTTAGGGAGTAATTTTGCAAAAATTAAGTCTATAGGTATGATAGTATAAAAACATTAGGGACTCTTTGTGCTATTTGTTTAACTTATCTATGCCTTATAAAACTTAAATATGCAAAATGAAAAATGTTTATAACTACAGGGGTCAAATAAGTAAAAATATTAAAAATACCCTATGCCCCATCCCACCCTCCCTGTTCCCTGTACACCATCACACACACTTATCATTCTTTTTTCCCATTATCACTCGTTCAATTGCCATCCCTCAAATCACCATCTCCAGTTGTTAACTCGATTAAGGTACAATAAGAAAAGTGATCTCCCTCACCTAAACTACTCACGTCTAAAAGGAATTGGTTCTTTTTATCCAAGATTGATCTCGAAATCCCTAATTTTCAAATTAGGGTTCTTGAAAATCAAAATTGGTTAAAAAAACATCTTAATTAGTGAGGGTTTGAAAGCTTTAGTATGCCTAGACTTGATTAATGCAGTTCATTGGTCGATTAAATTTTATGATTTATGGCAAATTATGTGTTCGAAAAAATTAGGTTTTTGAGCTAGGATGTATAAAGTGTGTGGATTTTGTGATAATAGGCTTGTATTCTCATCTTTGAGTGTTTACTAAACCTTTAAAACTTGATTTGGACTGTAGTTTGTTGAATATAGATGTGTTAATGGTTAAAAGTGCTCGGTCGTTGTATATTTTTGATGAGTCTATGGAGTCAAGTTGTTATATCGTGCCTAAAATGGTTCCCGTCTCAGTTAGAATGGTAAAATATAAGTGTAAATGCAAAAATCTTGTTTGTGAAATTTTATGAGTAGAGACCCGATCTAGTCACGTTCTTTAAGGAACCGATCTAGTCAAGTTCCTTAAGGAGCCGATCTAGTCAATTTTATGTGGGAACCGATCTAGTCCATCCTATGTAAGAACCAATCTAGTCAGTCTCTTTAGGAACCGATCTAGTCGTGTCCCTTTAGAAACCGATCTAGTCAGTTCCTTTAGGAACCGATCTAGTCAGGTTTTAGGAACCGATCTAGTCGTGTCCTTTCAGAAACAGATGAGTCAAAATCTCTTTTTGGAACTGATTTGTCTAAGTTCACTTGGAACGATCTAGTCGAATTCACTTGGAAATCGATACCGTCAATTCACTTGGAACCGATGAGTTCGAAGATTCACTTGGAACTGATCTAGTCTAATTCCTGGAACGATCTAGGTCTAATTCCTTGGAAAAACGATCTAGTCATATCTCTTAAGGACCCATTAGTGAAAGCTTTAAGGAAACAAATCTAATCGATATAAGACCAACAAAAACACTTAAGATCCAAATTCTACATTTGAAGGCAAGATTAAACACGTCAACTTAGCGGCTAATTAAAAATTTGGTTAATTATGCTATCAATTGCGTTAAAATAGGCTTAAAAAAAAGGTAAATCAGGTTAACTCATAAAGGACTTGGGATATCTTAAATTCTATATAGTTAGGAAACCCACGATTCCTATATTGTCATAGAAGTTGCACTTAATCCCTTAAGTAAATAAAAGTGGGGTTTCTAATCTACGTTGCTTTCAGGGAATAACTTTTACAGTGTAAAAAGTCTTAAAGGTCCTAACTTTCACATCATGATAAAACTAAAAGCGTTCACATAAAAGGTCTATATAGATATATATAAACTTGGTTATATATAAAAAACTGCATTGATTCTTTCTTAAGCAGACCATAGACATCACCAGAGCTGAACAAATTGCATTAGATGATGCTTTAGTTGCTCCTGACAACCAACTCAAGATTGGCAAAAGTAATTTTCGACTAAGCTCTGACCTCAAGTCCAAAGAATCAACTCTTCAAGTGGTAAATGATGTTTTGAACCTCACTCCCTTCTACAACGCATTCCAAATCACAGTGGATGTTCCAAAAATTTACATGCAAGAGTTTTGGGCCACTGCTACAGTTCATCATCACTCGATTCGTTTCAAGATGAACAATAAGAAACATATTGTGAATCTGGAGTACTTCAGAGAAATGCTTCAAATAAGCCCCAAACTACCCTTTGAAGAGGCAATTCTCACATTTATAAGAGATCATGGTCACAGTGGTGATATTAAAATGATCACCGATGTCAATGTCAACAAGTTGCATCAACCTTGGAGATCATTTGCTGTGGTTATCAACAAATGTCTGAGTGGAAAAAGTACCGGATATGACAGTCTTCGACTATCTCAAGCTCAAATCCTCTGGGGCATGTACCATAAGAAGAACGTAGACTATGCCTACCTTCTGTGGGAAGATTTCATTTATCAAGTAGAGAACAAGAATGTAAAGAAGAGTAATGAGATGTACTACCCTCGCTTCACCAAAGTCATCATCAACTTCTTCATGATTAAGGATCAATCAATTCCAAGATGGAACAGTGTAAATTGGCACTATGCCAGGGATGATTATATGTTTGCCACGATAAAGGTTGTCTCCAGGCATGAGGATGCACAACTGTATGATGCTATTTTGCCTAATGAATTGACGAATGAAGACATCAGAAACTCCGAGTCCTACAAAGAGTACTATGTCATTGCTTTAGGAGCTGAACCTCCAAAGACAAAATCAAGGGTCAAGAAGAAGCAAGTTGGATCTGACATGTTAAAGAATCCTCTAACTAAAGGCAAAAGACTCAAGACTTTTGTAAAGGAGACTAAAACTGCAAAGAAGAAGCAACCTGCAAAGACATCTAAAGCTTTAACAGTGCTATCTGAGGTTGCTCTAATAGAAACTGAACAAATAAAGCAAGCAACAAAAAGAAGCCTAATACAAACTCACAGCTCTCACGCCAGCGGCTCAGGTGCAGATGAAGGAACTGGTAGTATACCAGGGGTTCCTGATGTACTGACTTATGAATCTGATGATGAGCAAATCTCTTGGAAGTCAAGTGAAGAAGACGATGATGATGAAGTAAATGTGAGTGAAGACGATGATGATGCAAATGATGATGATATTGGCAAAGATGATGAAGATGACGATGTTGATAATCAAGATGATGAAAATCCAGATGATACAAATCAAGATGATGATGATGAGCAAACTGAGTCAGATAACGATGGTGATGACTTTGTTCACCCCAAGATTTCCACTCATGATGATGAAGCAAGACAAGATGATGTAGTAAATGAAGAAGAAAGTGATGAAGAAAGTGATGATGAAAGTAATAAAGACAGTGATGAAGAAGTTCAAGGTGCGATTATTGAGGAAAAGGAAATGGATGAAGAGGCGAAACATGAAGAGGATGAAGCGAATGAGTTATACAGGGACGTAAACGTTAATCTGGAGGGAAGAGACACTAAAATGACATATGCTCCACTGCCTAATGTTCAAGAAACTCAAGTAACAGAAGATACTCATGTGATAATCATCGCTCCGATCAATCCTAAAGGTCAACAGCAGAGTTCTTCTGTGTCATCTGGCTTCGTTTCTAACATGCTCAACCCCAGTCCAGATACAGGTATTGACACAATATTTACTCTTAATAATGAGGAAACTTTACTGGTAGATGTTTTGGTCACCACTATTGCTGAGCCACCTCTTTTGTCTGCAACAACTCTTCCTCAACCACCCACTCCTCTTATCACACATCTGCAACAAACACCAGTACCTACACCAGTAACTGTTCCAAGCTCCTCACTACAAGATCTACCTAACTTTGGCTCTTTATTCGGGTTTGACCATAGACTAAAAACTTTGGAAACCGACTTCTCTAAGTTCAAGCAAACAAACCAATTTGCTGAAGAATTTTCTTCCATTCCCGGCATTGTTGATCCGTACCTTGCCAACAAGATGCATGAAGCCGTCAAAACTGCAATGAAAGCGCCAAAACTGATGTTTCATGTTTACAATCTGAAAGACTCAGAGATGAAGCCTGATTGAAGTTTCTGATTAACCCTTTTTAAACATATATATAAATAAATATATATTTTATTTTTCTTGTTTTTATATACTAATAAAAGAAAATAAAAAATATTTTTTGTATTTTTATATTTTTATAAAGAAAATAACTTCACAATGAAGGATCTTCAAAGCACTCATTATCAAACGTCGAAATGACAATCGTATACACTCCTCCCCAGCAGCGACGCCAAAAATTGATTCCTTTCTGATTAACCCTTTTAAATATATATAAATAATAAATATAAATATATAATAAAGATAGTCAAAAACTTCAGTGTAGAAACCGGGAAGTATGATTCTCGGGTCGTTATCCCTAACGAGGAATGCAATTGAAAGTCGGTTGTCGGTTTGATAATCGATGCTTAAATGGAACAAGATTTAGATAGGTTTCCTAAAACTATGGGAAAATTAAGGCAATTTAAACTAAAACAATTAAGGCACACAAATTTAAACTAAAAACGCAAATCGGGAATCTTAAAACATGACCTAAAAACCCTACTTTAACAAAATTAAGTCCTAAAATTATCTTTTTTACTTTTATAAGTCTAAATTGACTAAAATGCTAGAACAAAGAAAACTAGACCAAAAACGGAAGTGATTTAAGCTTAAAAACACGAAAAACGTGAATGGGATTCAATCCCGTTCTTTAAAAAAAAATCAAATTTTGCAATTTTAACCCTACGAAAGTAAATCTAATTTTCCTAAGTTCTATATGATAAAATAAAATTTTCTAAAAAAGAATTATATTTTTTTGACTTTTTTATAATTTATTATGAATTAAAAACGATTTTAATGAAATTAAATGTTTAAAAATATTAAACTAATTATAAAAATTCTGAAAAATTAGCAAAAGTACCTTGAACAATACTGGATCTAATAAAAATAAGCTGGGTGAAACTGCTTATCTAAATAAGCTGTGAAAAAGCTAAAACGGCTTATAAGCTAAAAAGGCCTAAACGTTTATAAAAGATTTATTGTGTAGATAAAACCGAAAAAGACCCAAGGGCGAGTGGTAGAGGGTGTTGTGTGTAAAAACGTTTGGTGAGTAGGTAGAGGTCCCGGGTTCGAGCCCAGCTCACCTGGGGCTTCCCCTAATCCCAAACGTTTTTGTTTTCTATTTTATTACAACTTTTTAGATAACTTAAAAATAAGCAACTTTTACAAAACTACTTTTTTTATAAACAAAAAATAAGCACTAAAATAAGCTGTTAAAGTTGACAGAATAAGCTTAAACTACACTAAGTGACTTAATGATAACTGTTTAGAACTTTAAGCACTAATAAGCAATCCAAAAAGAGAAATAAGCTGAGATAGTAACTTAACTACACCTAATAAGCATTTTTGAATAAAAATAAGCAACTAAAATAAGCTAGAATGGAAAATTCACTAAAAAGCTATAAAACTTAAACAATTTTAAACTAAAGGCAAATAAGCTCAAATAAGCACTAAACTGAAGGAAATAAGCTAGAATAGACTTAAACTAACCTAATAAGCTAAACTAAACCTAAATTAAGCAAATGTAATAAGCTAATAACCCTAAATAAGCAAATAAGCTTTTTGGCCAAACTGTTAAGCAAACAGCCAAAAGAGACTTTTCTAGCTTAAAAATAAGCTAGCAAACAGATCCGTATGACTTAGTGGCTTATACCACTAAAAAGCATGGCCAAAAATCTACTTAAAACCACTTTCAAAAAGGAGTTTGAAATACAAATAAGCCCTTAAAAAGCTTAATGAAAAGGCTAGTTCACACAGATTTGACACTTAGAGAAATTTTTGCAATCTTCACAAAACACCACTTTTGAGCTTAAAAATAAGCACTTAAACAGAACCTTATGAACTTATAACCCACAAACAGATTAACTTTGGACCTCAAAGAACTTATATCATCAATCAAAAAGCATTTTGAAATAAAGCATAAGCCACAACAAGCAATTGAAAAAGCATTTTCTCAAATTTTCAACACTTAGCAAAAATTTACAAATTTTGGCAAAAATGCAAATACACAATGCAGGCTATTAGCTTATGGTTTCTAAGGTGTTTTAACACTTTCATAAACACAAAAACATCTCAAAACTACAAGATTCAAAGGCATAATCAAACAAGCAGATAAAATGAGCTATAAGCTCACAGATTCAAACCACAAACTCTTAAAACCTTAAAAATGAGATTTAATACTTAAAAACTTAAACAAACTGAACTTTTGGACTAATTTAAGCTAAACTAAATTGACTCAAGTGTCAAAATGCATTTTTGACCCATTTTCACCCATGAAAGCAGTTAAACCAAACACTCCTTTAAAGAACTCAAAACAATTTTTAAGGTGATTTAGACTGATTTAAGCAATAACTTTTAAAGACCAGATGATTAACAAGACTAATAAGCAATATCAAGCATATTTAAACAACTAATAAGCAATCAAATAAGCTAAAACAGATTGTGCTAGTTTATAAGCTTAAAGTGACAGATTATAAGAAAACTTAAACAAATGATCTCTAAACTATAAAACAAGCATAATAAGCACTAAACATCATAAGCAAACATAAATAAGCAAATATAAGCAGGCAATAAGCACAAATAAGCAGTTGAATAGTAAATAAGCTAAAAATGGAAAAATGAAAAACTTACAAAACCCTTGCTTAAACAGGGCAAACAATGCTCAAAAGAGCTTATCTACAAGCTCTAGCTTATCAAAGATAAGCTAGTGACAGCAATAAGCCCTTCCCTTTTTGGCTTATCTTCCATTTGAGCTTTTTGAGTGATTCTTGGTAAAATAAGCTTAAACCTTACAATCTATGAAAGAGTTTGTAAGACTTAAGGTAATAGCTTAAGATTGATATAAAAAGGCTTTTGTGAGCTTATAAAACAGTTTTAAAACATCAAACACTTTAACTTAAAACAAGGTTTTAATAAAACTAAACTTTCATTAAACTTCAAATCTGAGTACAAAGTTAAAAAGAAATTACAATAAGCTAATTTAAAACTAATATAAGCTGAAAAAGAAACTAAAAACTAAGTGCCCAAGGGCTTACAAATGACCTCTATTTATACTAAGCAAATGAAGGTTCTAGGTCTTGTGCTTTCTTTGTGAGAGCTCCTGCGGGTGTGCTTGTTGTGTGAGTAGGATCCAAGAGTCATCATAGCCATTGAAATTGAGTAGTCCCCAAGTCATATGATCATAGCCCTTCATTTCTTGTCTTGTTCCTTGGACGAATAGGGGGTTAGGGGATTGCCAAAGTGGCAATAAGCCCATGTGAGGTGGGATAAGGTGTGTATAGGTGTGGGTCGACAAAGAGGAGAAGAAAGGGGAACAGTGTTTTGGCTGGTAGTGAGGACAGGACACACACTTAGTGTGTGGGAGATAAACAGTGTTCGCGCCTTATTTGAAGTTTGGAAAAATGGCAAGAATGGTCCCTGAGTGAGTGTATAACTATTGCATCCATCGTCCTTGCACTTTGCAAATTTGGCCCTTGAAGTTATATAAATGTTTGCACCGTTAGTCCTTAAAGGACTAATGGTGTAAGGGTTAAAAAAAGGGGGTTATGTTAACAGGCTTGTTATAAAGGGGGTTGGGTTTGGGCTTGTTTGTTGGGCCGGGTGTTATAAAAAAAAGGACTTGGGCTTTTTGGGGTTTATAATGTTTGTAACATATAAGTGGGCTGACCCGGGCCTACTAGGTGGGTACGGGTGGGCCCACTTTTGACAATTTAGGTTTTCGGGTTTGGTTTTCGATGCTTTTTCCAATGCCACTTCCCGAGGTTGACTTTGACTTTGACTTTTTTGTCTTTTTTGACTTTGTCTTTTTGACTTCTCACGGTCTTTCTGTTCTCGTGCTTGGTTTTATTATTTTGGCTTCGATTTTGTCATTTTCTTGGATATCCGTTTCCTGCACAATACAAATACAAAACATACAAATAAAATGTATTTTTGATACGTTTTTGGTCATTTAAGTCCGTTTTTAGTGGTCAAAGGTATGTGTAATTAAGCGCATACCACAATACGTCTGGTAAACATCAGTAATGCCACACCCAAGTCAAAAATGACTTTTCTTTCAAGATTAGAGAGTTTATTTTGAACCAAGAGAAACAACATATCTTTAATGTCGTGCAGGTGAAGTTTTAGGAAGTCACCTTCCTTAAACTTGTATAGTTGTTGATCTTCTCTTCGAACTTCAATCTCTTCCAGATAACTGTAATCATACCACTTCATAACTTTCTCTTTGGTTACCGTTATAATTCTTTTCGTGGAGTACACATCATGTTTGGACACCCTGTTGCTTGCGAATCCATAGAATCTTTGTCGTTTAGGACCCCAATGAGAAGTTTCCCAGACAACATGTCTATCATAGGCTACCTTTACCGGACTTCATAATGATGGAACCATGTCTTCAATGCCTGGAATATCATACTTAGCAGCATTTGTTTTTGTTGTGGAAGTCGTATATTTCTTGCTTGAGCTTCCTCCCCTCAGATACGCGAGATCATTGTTGATGAAGTAATCAACAAGAATAACTAGACGACCTCGATCCATAATCAACGGTAGTGGCTTGCTAAGGTCAAACGGATATTCCTTTCCTTCAAGGTTATTCCAGTCCAGTCAGTCAGTTATAGCTTTATAACATTCTTTAATGTTATATTCGAGTTCTACATAACTTTTGCATGTCCCTTTGAGAAGATTAAACGTTGGTCCAACAAGGTGTTCTTGTGTCAGATTATCAATCTTAAGATGGTTCATGACATATGCTGAGAAGTTGATAGGAGTGCTCATAAGCTCGTCGAAAGAGAGAGGAGGTTTTTTTGCTTGAGCAATTTTGCTGATCTAGGTTTGAGGTGGTCTAAAGTCAACTGATTTTCTAACATTCCAATCCGAGTCAAGAGTCGGAGGCCTTTCAGGTTTCTTAAACCAGTCATGCCTTGAAGCATCCTCGACATTGGGTTGATCATCAGTATTACCCATGTCTTGTCTTTGATTCTGTTGCACTCCAGTGTCATCAACTGTATGAATTGGCTCCTCTGCTTGAGCAGACTTGCCAGATGATTTAGGCCGAGAGCGTGTGGTACCTTTGGATGAACTTGTTGACTTTGAATCCTTTGATTTTGAACCTTTTGACGATTCAACTTCCTTGCTTGTCTTCCGTCTTTTCATCCCTTGGTCTGATCCAGTAGAAGGGTCTACATCTTTATCCTTGTCTTTACGGTCTCTTTTTACTGAATATGCTTTTCCATAAGATTCAAAGAGGTCCTTGTCAAGCTTGTAAGATTTGACTAGTCCATCGTAGAGTTCTTCGTGATCTTTATCCCTTCAATATGATTGACTTTTCTGCATCTTGTCTAAAAGGATCTTCTTTAATTCAAACTCTGTGAGTGACGCTGCAACCTCGTATGTAGATTTAGGTTAAGAAGAAGATTTAGCTAAAACAACATCTTTGAGTGATTCAGTGATGGTGCTTTTAATCACAGGAGTCGTGAAGTCAGACACCACCTTTGGTAGAATCTGAGGTAGTTGAGTCTTGACTTCATCATTGATGATATCTTTCACTGATTTCTCAATGAGATCTATGTATCTCTCCTTCTCAACTTGAGCTTCCTTCTCAAATTATGCAGTGTATGACCAAAGAGCCTTTTGAATAGAGTCTCCAAGTCTTGTGCCAAGATGGGCATCCACCATTGCAGGAATTTATGATTTTATAGTTGCGTGGAGTTGAGTAGATTGGTTAGCTTGTTTGAGTTCAGACAACTCCTTTTTCAAGTTAGAAACTCTTAGATTGAATTGAAATATGGATGAAAAGTCTGGAAGGTCAGGTATTAAGGTTTTAGTTGGTATAGGAGTTGGTATAAGAGTTGGTGTTGATGGTTATGGAAGAGGAGTGAATGGAGGAATAGGTGAAGGAATGGTTGTTGCAGCTGCTGTTGAGATTTCAGGGATTACCATTACAAGTACGGTGAGAAATAAGGGCATCTGATTACTTGGTTCTTCATGACGAACATCAACATTCATCATGGAAATGATTTCATTGTCAGTTGGTGGAATGTTATCCAAGTTTAGAAATTGAGTGGCAAAGCCAAATGAGACAGAAGAACTTTGCAGTAGAACTTCAGTCTTCTGTGTGACATGAGCAGCTATGAGTGTTACGTGTGCATCACCCTCAACTTGATCATATGTAGTCTCTTAAGGTAAAATCATCATGACCAGTATCAGTCATCTATGTATCTCCTTTCCCTTCTTTCCCATGCTTTACATCTTTCCACTTCACATGCACATCTTTATACAATTCCTTATCAATGCGAACATTCTATTCTTCATCCACATGTTCATTTTCATCATCAGTGGATTCATAGTTTATAAGAGTACATACATATTCATCTTCATCATCACTTGCATCATTATTACCATCATCATCACTGTCATCATAATTACCATCATTATCACTAACATTATCACTGTCATCATAATTACTATCATCATCATCTCTACTTTCTCCCTAAGACTCGTTTTCACTCTCAGATTGATCTTTGGGCACATCGGGAACCCCTAGTATAGTACCAGTTCCTTCATTTGTACCAGTTGTCTTGTCTTGAAGCTCATCATGAACCTTTGGTTGAGAACCAACTCCATCACCTGAGCCACTTGCTTGATGAGAATTAGTTTCCTTTTTTGCTTCATTTAAGAACTTTCTTCATTTGAGCATCTTCTAGTAAAGCAGCCCCAGACAACAAATCAATGCCTTTGCTTCTATCAGTGGTTGCTAGTGCCTTCTTCTTCGACACAGATACATCAGGAGTGTCTCTGATTTGTACACTAGTTAACTATTTTCTTGAAGGCTTCTTAGAAGAAACATCTTTCTTAGCAGGTGCAGACTTTTTAGTAGGTTCAGGATGCTTAGCCCGCTTAGGATTCTTTGTAGGTTCTTCTTCTAAGACAAGAGTTTGTTTCTTTGAAGGTGAAGCAATTTTTTTAAACTTCCTTGCTTTCTTGGGAGTAGCTTTTCCAGTAGCAAAGGCAATATAAATCTTATACTCTTTAGAATCTTTAATTGTTTGATTGATCATTTGTTCAGGAATCAGAGCTCCATACTTCAGATAATCTTTTGTTTTGGAGACATATTTCAATGTACCTAACAAGTTATCATCTCGGATTGTATATAGATTTATCATGTTCCTCATAGAGATGGTTTTATCTTTAGAGATGAAATGA
>BQNB010107918.1:0-12331 GCA_026074375.1 Tanacetum coccineum | reverse complement strand
TTTTCTCAAGCTTAATTCTTGTTCTATTAACAATAAGCAAATATTACTTTTAGCATATTGATACATATTTATTTAACACTTAGCACATAATCAATATTATAAATAATTTAGAAAGAAGTCATACCTTAGCCCATGATGTACTCGCTTCAATAACGTGTGAGAGTAGCTTCACATCCTTTGTAAGTAGACACTATCTTTTGATAACTCATCATGAGTAAAGAGCAAACATGATCTTCAATTTATTTGTCGAGTTCCAAAAAAAATAATCTCCAAGCATATCTACCTAATTATAAGAATTTAACCATGTGGTCTCCAATATCTCATAGGTCCGAAGTCATTGGTGTCAAACATCCTTTGCATATTTTGCATTTGATTTGGATGTATATAGGGTGGATACATTCCCCACGGATTGTAGTTTGGTTGTTGTGAATAATTCCACATCATGGGAAATGTATTGGATTAAGCTTAACATTTTCTCCGAATGGTTTTTGAAGACTTAACATTTTCTTAAGTCAGTGAGTACTATTATTAAATTGATTAAGCTTAGAGATTTCCTCTTTAAGACTTTCATTTTCATATTTAAGGTCTAGACATATTTTACATTTTTCATTAGTTTCTTTACCTTTTTCTAATTTAAATAATTTATTTTTTAATTCGAGTACTTCATTTTCTAGCTGATTTTTAGTCAGTTTTAGTGATTTATTTTTAGCCATGACTTTTAAACCTACTTTGCATAATCGATTATACTCACTATCTAAGTCTTTTTCATCTAACGACGATAAATAATCACTAAAAATTTTGGTTTCGAAAAGTACCTCATTGGATGCTTTAGCCACAAGACAATTTTCGTCTTTAGTCTTTTCTTCTTTCTCTTCATCGCTATCACTCCAAGCTCCTCCAACAAAACCTCTTTGATGATAGTTTCTTGATGGTTTTGGGCATTCTCCGATGAGATGATTTGGATCTCCACATCTAAAGCATTTTCTTTCGCTTTTGCCGTTCTTGTCATCTTTTTTTCCTTTGGAAAGACTATCTTTCATCACGTGGTGGTCTTACAAATCTTCTTCGTCTTTTGAAAAATTTCTTGAAGTCTCTCACGGCAATGGCGTATATTTCGTCTTCACTATCAGAGGTCGAACTATCTTCGTCACTAGATTCCTTTTTAGCCTTTAAGGCAAGAGATCTACTTTGTTCTCTTTTGCCTTTGACCATTTCGGAATCTTTCTTTATTATCACTTTATAAACTTTCAAATTTCCGATAAGTTCATCTAGTGATAGTGATGTCAAATCCTTCGACTCTTCAATAGCCGTAACCTTTGCGTGCCATTTAAAATGAAGTGCCCTAAGAAATTTCCTAACATAGTTTTTGCTAGAAAACCTTCATCAAATGCTTTTAGACTAGTAATAATAGTGTTAAATCTACCAAATCCATTATCTATTGATTCCTCTTCTGGAATCGTAAATTGTTCATATTGTGGAACAAGAGGATCTATTTTATTATCTTTGACTTGACTGTTACCTTGGTGAGTGATTAATAAAGTATCCCAAATTTCTTTTGTGGTTTTACACATAAAAATTCTTTTGTATTCTTTACGTGGCAACGCATTATAAATTACCATTTTAGCTTCATTATTTTTAGCAAGTTTCTTTTTAAGATCATCGCTTTGTTTGTCAAATAGTACAATTTCACTTTTAAGTTTCAGATATTTTGAACGGGAGGAAAATCACCATAGGTAATAATATGCCAAAGATCTAGATCTTTTTATTTCACATAAGTTTCGAATCTATTTTTCCAATAAATAAATCCATCACTTTCAAATAGTGGTGGTCTTTGCATAGATTACCCTTCTAAATTTTTTTCCGATTCCATAGATCGATTCAAGTTTTAAAATACAATTTATTTTAAAAATCTTGTTTGACGTGGCCTCTGATACCAATTGTGGAAAACTAGAAGGGGGGGTTGAATAGTTTACCGCTTTTTAATTTAGTGTATTGTTTGGTTATAAAAACTTAGATTTGATTTAATGTGATCTCAATGTACACACAATATGAACAATTTAACTAAGTAAATAAATAATATCAAGATAAATAAATATGAAAGACAAGAGATAAGATTTAGATAGATCAAACCACAACACAAGGATTTATAGTGGTTCGGTAACGAAGCACCTCTTCGCCCTACTCCACTCCCCGAGTACCCAACTCGAGAGTTCTCTTCACTATGTCCACAAACTCCCTTTAGGCAGAGAAAATCGTACCAACAGCTACACAATTCCGACACAAAGCCAAATTTCGACTTTTAACTAAAATATGAACCACTCAACCACACACTTTGTATTTTGAGGCCTAAAATACTAACCGCACTATCAACACTTCACTTTACCTAAACACTAACACGATCACCCCGATCTATCTATTCTCACATACATCACCAATATCTAACTATACTCGTTTATGATCATCCACCACGATCTAACTATTACAACAATAAACAAGATGTACAAATGAATTTACAAGATATGATACAATCGTAACAATGTTATGACAACACGAACTAAACTATAACACTTCGTAACTTGATGGTAGGAAGTATTACTCTCTTGCACTTGAAGATCTAAGCTTGAATCACTTGGAAACAAGTACTTAAAATTAAATGATCAAAGGAATAAAAGTGAATGTAAACGGATTTTAGAACAAAAAGAAAATGTGTGCAAAAGGAGAAACATCAACGGGAAACAGTCCTGCAATTTCTAAACAAAGTCTGGGAGCATTTTGGACAGGCCGCCTCCTTACACCTATGCTGCCCCCTTATCACTACGCAGGCCGCCCTTATATTTAAGGGGGCCTCCACCCCGCCCCGCCGCCTATGTCAGACCACCTTTTTTTTGACCTTTACCAGGGGAGGTTTTTCCTAGATCAAAACATCCGTTTTTAATGGAAATTTTGAATTCAAAACATTTATTTTGAAAATAAATATTTTCTTTAAATGTAAAAAGATTTGTATAAGTTTATAAAATGTTTGTAACATTTATAAAAAATGTGAGGATTATAACAAATTCCTTTGATCATAAATGCATTAAGTATTTATTTATTCATACCTTAAGTGTTAAATTTCGAAATGAAAACATACTACTGACTTACTTGTAATATGTTTAATTTTTTCCATTGAAGCGTTTTACATTTGGATTATCAAAACGTAGAGAGGTCAAAAAATATTAATAACACTTTTAGGCATTATTTCTATCAACAATCTCTCCCATTTTGATGATTACAAAATCTAAACTCATTAAATGTAAAATTATTTTTAAACAAGTATGTAGTGAGTTTTATTTCCATTTCTCCTCCTTTTGTAGAATCAAAAAGGCTTCGTCGATGAATCCTGACAGAATGAATGCTCCCCCTTGATGTGTTCTCCCCCTCGTTAGAGGGCACCAAGGAATCAAGCTATGGTAACTTTGCTACAAAACCAAGTTAGAGAAACAAGACCAATATTTCTAACATATAGCAATGTCATGAAAAATATTTAAACGTGGTTACAATAAATTTGTGTTAGCCAACCATCACAAATATCAACCAATTAAACTCAACTATATATTCATATAGGAGACAACTAACTAATTTACTAATTGCATTAAAAACATAGAATAAAAGTCCATTCATTCAACATAAGACTTGTGTGTACCACACAATCATACAACTAGCATGCATTAAAAGGATTATGCTTAAGACATTCTTTCTCTTTTCTCTCTCAATTCTCTCTCATCTTTCTCTCTCTAGAACAACTCACTCTTTCTCTTTTCTTGTTCGATTTGTGTGATATATATGTTATGGAGTGTTAATAGGGATCCTACAGTAGGTAATGGGGTTTTGGTGTCATCTTGAGTTAGATCAACAAATAATTGTCTAGGTGAAATGATGTTAATTTTTGGTCGTTTTGATCGTTTAGAGGAGGAAGGCTTAGTCGATGCCATGGAGGTATTGGTGGTTAATGATAAATGAAGAAGATGATGAATTGGTAGTAAAAAAATAGGAGGCAATTTATTAGAAGACGATGATTTAGAAGTGATATGAGTTTGAGTTAGTTTAAACATTTCCACAATATGGTCATGTTTTCTGGGTAAGGATGGCTTAGGCTAAGTAAAAGAGAGTCAAAAAGAAGAAAGGAACAGTAAAACCCGTGATCAGGTAGGCCGGCCCCCTTATCTATGGTGTCGACCCCCTTATTGATAAGGAGACCGCCTTTATGAGCTAAGGGAGTCGCCCATCTGATACTTTTCAGACACCCAAATTTTGATTTTTAGCAAAATTTTTATAAGAAAGGTTGTGTATGGTGAACAATTTGCAGCAAGTCCTATGCATGTGAATATAGATATGTGCATAAAACAACTAAATATACATAAACAAAGATGCATAATTATGGATTTACAAAATATAATTACAATTGCAACAAGGGGTTGCAAAGGACCACCTAATCTATAATACTTCTTTACTTGTTGTAAGAAGTATTCTTCTCTTGCACTTGAGGATCTAAGCTTGGATCACTTGGAAACAAAGCTTTATGATTAAATGATCAAAGGATTGTGGGAAATGTGTGGACTGATTTTAGACAGAAAAGAATGAGTGCAAAAAGTGGATAAAATCCAGTGGGAAAACAGTTAGTATTTATAGGCAAATTGCGGCGAGGTTTTTTGTCTAGTCGGTCCCCCTTATAATTATGGGACCGCCCCAGGCTAGGGACGCTCCATTTTTTGTTTTTTCAGGGGAGGTGTTTTCTAGAAACATTTCTATAGCCGTTTTTTGGTTAGTGGTTGAGAATTTGGAAGTCAAAATATTATTTTGAAATTAAACTTTCTTTTCAATACAAAATATGTTTGTAACATTTTATAAAAAATATGAGGTTGAATAAAAATTCTTTTGATCATAAAATGCATTAAGCATTTATTTATTCATAGTGATTTAATTTTTAAAATGAAGATTTACTACTAATTACTTGTTTACGTTTTAATTTTACATTTAGAGTTTTTTACATTTTGTGATTATCAAAACGTAGAGAGATCGAAAAATATTAATAACGTTTTTAGGAATTATTTCTATCAACACCAACTATATCTAATTTCACTAAACATCTTACCCATAGGTTTCCATACTTTTCTCATTTTATTTCTTTTAGATGTAGATTTCGAACGCACATTCGCATGATCAATAATACACATATCATGATTAGCATCAAACAAACATTTGTTACAGATAGTACAAATAGATTCAAACTTAACATTTCTCACAGAATGCTTAACTAGTGCATTACTGGCAGGTTCATAAACAGAATTCATCTTAATCAAACTAGATTTAACTTTCTTAGAATGGCCTTCTACTTTATTCTTCTGATTGCTACTTGGTGGTCGTGTGATCCTATTGTTCTTTATATTTCCTGAAGGCTTTGATCTGTTAGCACTAGTAGTAGGTGTTACTCCTGTAAAAGTCAACAAAGGCTTATTAGAACCTTTGGTTTAAGAATATGTGTGAATCAGTCTGCTGGGATATTATCTGCTTGAAGATGTGACAGGTTTAACAAATCTAACTCTTTTGTTCTTGTTCATCGGTGTGACAGCAACTAACTTCTCACTAGGTTTTGGTGAATTAGGTCATGTCTGAGAGACATGGACTAACAGTTCCTAAACGTGTTTTGTAAACATGCAAGCAGATTCCAATAGAGGTTCACTAGAATTCTGTGTTCTAGCGCGTTTTATAAATCCACAAAGAGTGTTAGTATTTTTTATAGTCTTCTCAATATAAACCTCATGGGCTTCCTATTGTTTTTATATCTATGAGAAAAAGGTTCATCTATGTCAAGCTTGTACATTCCTTGGGAGCATTAGTGGCATTAGGTTTTGAAATCATAGTATCATCAACATTTTTCCTTTTAAGTTTCCTTAATTCATTTTTCCATGCTGTAATAGAAAAAACCTTTTCTTGAAGTTGAGCATTTAAATCCGATTTTTAATAGACTTTTCATTAATTTGAGAAATTAAAGAGTCACAATGTTCTTTTGATTAAACACGTTGTCTTTCTAAATTGAGTCAAAATTGGTTTTTGTAAATTGATTTCAAAATGTCTCTCGTTCTTGTCTCTAATTTTCATTTTTCCAAATTAATTTTTGCAAAGTATGCTCCAACTCATTGTTTATTGATTCAATCTCATCAATGTCTTTCTTTACATTTTCCATACTATCTTTTCCACTCAAAGATTTTAATCTATCCTTTTAACTTTCTTTATGACCGTTTGTCCTTTTCTTGTGGACTGAGCTTGTAATTTTTTTTATTTATTTCAAATAATTGATTAAACGTGGGAGCATTAGGTTTTACTAGTAATTTTCCCTTTGAAATCTCTTGATTAAGTTGAGTTGCTAGTTACAATGAAATGCAATGCTTTATCTACAAGTTGTATATCTTTTGAAAGTTTATGTAAGCCTCTTTTTCAATGAATATCTTCTTTTTGGAGAAGCTAGTTCAAGTTTCAAACACTTATTGCATTCATTCACACATGACTTTTTCACATCAAGAATATCTACAGAATTCACAGCAATATGCACAATTTTTTGAGACATGATTTGTTTCAAGAGTTGGTCATTATCAATCCTAAGCTGTTTGATTTGAATTTTAAAAACGTTTTTGTCTACAGAATACTATTCAACAACAGCATCCCATTAGTTAAATTGTTTGGACTTCAGGTAATGTCATCTAGAAGAGTTTTATCGAAAATTAAAAGTGTATTTTTAAAACTTTTAAAAACGGAATTATTTCAGTTACAAAACACTCTTTTATATGTTCAAAACCCCAAGACCCCGAAGTAATTGCATCAGATGTGAGTCTCTTTTTCACCACCTTATCAGATGTGAGTCTCTTTTTCACCCTCCTTATCAAAGTTACAATCTAGTCCTTTAAGTTTCAGAACAATTTTACACAAATGGGTCTGAAGTCTAAATGGCCCCCCATTATCCCTAAAAAACCTCACCGGATCCAAAGCCCAAAATCCAAAAGCCCAAAACCCATAACCTTTACGCTAAGTCAGGGACAATCTTTTGCCAAGTTTGGAAATATCATTTAACGTGGGTCTTTTATTAAAAAAGAGGAAGGACTACTTTGGCCATATCCCCAATGTTATACCCTTTTGCCCCCTCAGTTTTAAAATTGCGCGAAAAAACGATGGGTTGCTATTTCATCGTCTTCCCCATCGCCAATTAACCCCGGGTAAAACAAAGGGCAAACATTAATTAAGGGCTAAAGAAGACAATTCATGGGCTAAAGAACACATGGGCAGGGTCATTACATCATCAAATGTACCCTATTGGCCAATCCCAACAAGGAATGACACGGTGGCAAATGTAAGAGAAAGCACAAAAAGATTGGGATTTGCATTGGAGTCCACTCCACAATGAAAGCACAGAGCTTACACAAACGGATTGCCGTTGCAATCCGTGGTCGTGAGTTTATTTGTGATCAAAAGGATGGACAATAAGGATCAAAATGTATTGGCATGTCTAGAATGGCAGAGAGATGAGAGGAGCGTCTAACATCCTCTAGCTCTGAAAACTTCCTTAGCTGCCTATAATAGCTACTCTTCACACACACACGAGAGAGGAGTCTAGCTTTATTTTTTTTTATGTAATTTTAGCATTTTAGTTTTATATTGTGTAGTTTAAAAACTATTTGTAATTTCGTTTTCTAAGTATTGTAATCAAATTTTTAGTCATTAATAAAAGTTTCATTTAGATTTCTTAACACTTTTTTCACTCATAAGCTCTTACTTCTTTTCAAATTGTTAAGCTATTGTCTTATCAAGCCATTTAAGCTAAGTTCAGCTCTCACAAGTTCTTCTAAGCTTGTGATTGAGCTTAATTGTTCACTTAATCTACTGGAAATTAATTAAACAAAGCTAAGATTACCTTGTCTATTGGATTTAGATAAGCTCTTGGGAAGGGGAACCAATTATGAAAAGGGTTTCCTGGACTTTACTAGCTTATCCAATAGGATAAGCTAGAGCTTGTAGATGCTCATTTGAGCTTAAGCTTCTGTTTAGCTGAAGCCTCTAGTAAGTTCTCATTTAATTTCCTTTGTTCTTCAATATATAGCTTAATAATTGCTTATTAGTGTAAGATTATTATTGCTTAATCTAGTTGCTTATTTGTGCTTATAATTATCTCTTTGTGCTTATTAGTTATAAATTTTCATCTGTTTTTAGCTTAGATAGCTTAGCTCTTTAATTTTTATTACCTGTTTTAAAATCACTAAAAACAAAAAAAACTAGCTTAAGTCTTTAAAACTTTGATTCTAGCTTAATTAGTGTTGATTTATGTTTGTTTTTAGCCTGTTTTGAAGCTAATTAATATCTGGTAATAAGGTCTTGTTCATTGGATTTCAATTTCATAAGCCCAAATGAAATTTGTCTAAGTATAAAGGAGTGTTTGGTTTAGTGTGTTTTGACTTTAAATAGTCAAAGTAACTTGGAAATTTTTCTTTGATCAGCTTTGTTTGCATATTTGATTAAGTTTTAAAAAGGTTTTCTAAGTTAGTTTAAGCTTAAATTCATCTTGTGGCTTATTATGCTTGCCTGTGCACCAGGGGAGATTTCCTTATTTCTTTGTTAAGCTAAAATTGGATCTAAGCTTTTTAGGCTTAGTTTTGTGTTTACAATGTGTTAAGACACACTCATTAGGAGTGTATTATGCAGGCTTGACCAAAAAGGTCACATGCATTAGTGATTTTGAGCTTTTGTAATTTGCATCAGCAGTAGTAACTTTAGTTACTACTGTTGTCTTTGTCAGCTTAAATTAAGTTGTAAAATGTAGAATTTAGGATCTTCAAATTCAACATGGCTAAATTGATTAGATATAGTTTAAGTTAGATAAAAACTTGTCTTATCATTTCTAGCTTAAATACTTAGGTAAATTTAGCTTAAAAGTCATCAAAAACCTCAAAACGCCAAAAACAGTAGTCATATAATTTAGTCTTTTAAATTTTGAATTTTAAGTTGTTGTATTTATTTTAGATTACTTGAATTTATGGGCTTATGATTAGATTAATTAGTTGTCATAAGCTCAGCTTAGGAACTTGGCTTATTTAGCATTTGGCTTTTCTTAAAAATTGTGCTTATTGATTGTTTCCTAAGTTTAGGCACTTTGATCTTCAACTATTTAAGTTTGTGTAGAGTGTTAGTGGCAAATAAGGCTTATTAGAACTAGATGTTGAACTTTTAAGCTGCTTTGAGAACAGTTTTTGGTTTGTAATTTTGTGCTTTAATTCAAGGCTTGGTGCAATAGCTTTTAGTTTTTAAAAACAAGCAAAAGTGAGCTTTAAAAGCCACTTATGAAGACAGATTTTCAAAAGCTCTTTTGATGGATTATTTCTAGGTTTTCAGTTAGTGCTTGTTTCATTAATGTTAGCTTAATAAGTGTCTTAAGTTTTAGCTTTTAGATTTTCAAAAATAAAAAAAAAATGTAAAAAAAGGGTGTTAGCCAACCTCAAACCCACGACCTCACCCACACAATACACACGTTTTACCAATATGCTACAATAGCTCATCCATCATCTCTTCCTTTCATTTAATTAATATAGGCAATTTCCTTTTCCTCTTAATAATAAGCCGTAGCTTATTAAAGCTCATTTAGGGCTTATTTTTTAGCTTTTTCATAGTTCTTATTTTTCTTAAGTACCTGTTAGCATTTAGGATTTTCCCTGAATTTTTCACATTTTTCCATCAAGTAGATTATTTTTAATCATTTTTCTTAGGATTTAATTTTCGAAAAATCTAAAAAAATAGAAAAAAGTTTCAGAAAAATACAAAAAAATAGTTTTTAGCATTAGATTAAATACTTTTAGGTTTACATTCAGAAAAATCATTTTCAACACTTTTAGATTTTTATTTTCATTTTTAAGCCTTTATTTTTAATTTTAAAAATAGGATTTTAATTTTAAAAATAGTTAAAAAATTGTTTTCTGAGTTTTTTTTTTTATTTTTTTTTTTTTTTTTTTTTTTTTTTTTTATTATTTTTTTTTTTTTTTTTTTTTTTTTTTTTTTAAAAATAGTTAAAAATAGTTTTCTGAGTTTTTATGTTATTTTAGACTTTTCTAAGTTTAAAAATCATTTTTCTCAATTTTTAGGACTTAATTTGTGATTTTTAGGATTTAATTAGATTAAATTAGTTTTTAATTCATAATAAATTCAAAAATAATCAAAAAATATTTTTCTTTTTCTTAAAATTTTCTTTTGTCCTATTTTAGGTTTAGAAATTTAGTTTGCATTTTTAAGAGTTAGTTTTGCCTTACTTGCTTAATCGTCGCGTTTTATTTGTTTCCCGTTAATTCATTCAAGTGTTTAATTGCTTTTGTGTTCTTATCTTAATTGTTGCTTTTAATTGGTAGCTATAGATAATCAAAAATATCTTTTCTCTCATTCAAATCATCATCCAAACTAAGGCGTGGTTTCAATTTCGCAAGTCGTTGGGGAAACGACCCGGGAAAGCATACTTCCCGGTAAACATACGTATATTATTATTATTATATATATTTGTATAAGAATTTTCCTAGAGGGCTACTTTGGGAATTATTCTCTATACTTTTGTGTATTAATATAATATAGTGTGTTAAAAAAACTATATCAATTTTTGGCGCCGCTGCCGGGGACTTGTGTTAAAGATTCCTTCGTTTACGTTTGTTGATTTTGATTTGAAGATCCTTTCGTTTACGAAAGTTATATTTTTGTTATAAAAATAAAAAACCCAAAAAAATTAAAAAATACAAAAAGTAAAAAAATATATATATATTTTTTAGTATAGTTATCATATAAATAAAAAAAATCAAAAAAATCAAAAATATAAAAAAAATTGTCCTTAAAAAGAAATAAAATACACAAAGTTGGTAAAAGAACACCAACATATAATATTCTCAATCGAGGTATTATCATAAATAAGTTCCGGTGAACTTGAAAAGTTCCCAAATCGAACCAAAGATTCAAAAACTTGTCATTTGTGTCATTTACGAGGTACGGCTCATCTTAAGAAGCAATTTTTAAGAGTTACCGTGAAGTAATTCGATTATTTGGTTTAAGTTGTCTTCCGTGTATCCGTTTAAAATAGATTGTTAAAAAAAATTCAAAAAAATTAGTGTAATTTTTGTTTACTTTTTAATTTCTTTTCTTTATTTTTAGTGCATGCGCACTCGTTCTCAAGCTCGTAACCGTAATCGTCGACAACAACAAATAACACCGGTTATTGTTGAGGAACCCGAGATTCCAATGGCCGACAATCGTACCATGGCTCAAATGCTACAAGCTCCCATCGAGGGATACGAAGATGCAATTGTTGTTCCACTAATAAATGCAAATAATTTTGAACTCAAACAAACTTTGATTAATCTTGTTCAAAGGTTACTTCTACGTTTAGACATCCGGACGTTCCGAATACGTCGATTAATCTTTTGATTTTTCCTTTTTCTCTCGAGGGTGAAGCCTAGATTTGGCTTGATAAAGAACCCCCTAGATCGATTCTAACGTGGGATGATCTTGTCTCGAAATTCATAAACCAATTCTTTCCACCTTCGAAAACAACTTACCTTCGAAATGAAATCATCAATTTCTTGCAAAAACCGAATGAAACTTTCAACGAAGCATGGGAACGTTTCAAAGGACTTCTTCGTCAATGTCCTCATCATGGTTTCTCAGAATTACATCAACTTGATACGTTCTACAATTCTTTGAATACCAATGATCAAGATGCTTTAGATTCCGCCGCGGGTGGAAATTTTCTAGATAAGATGCCTCGTGATGGTTTATCCATTATTGAGAGTAAATCTAAGGTTTGTTATTCAAGAAGTCGTGTAATTGAACCAAGAGCGAGTATGAATGCTCCTCTTTCTACTTTTTTGAGTTTCAACAACTCACCGCTTCTCTTGAAGACAAACTGTATATTCGAATAAGCCGATTAGAAAAGATGATTAGTGAAAAGAATGTTACGACTCCTGCTACCGTCAAAGCAGTCGAGGAAGTTTGTGTTAAATGTGGTTCAAACCATAATTTCAACAATTGTCCATTAACAAGGAGTGATTTTCCCATTTTTCATGATAACATTCATCAATTCCAACAAACCGCCGCCGTTGGCAATTTTGTTCAAAGGAATCCTCCTAATTTGGCAAACCAAATGAGACCACCGGGTTTCAATCAACCAAATGTTCAAAGCAACCAAGGAAACCAAAGTCGATACCAAGGAAACAATTTTACAATTTGAATCAAAACCGTGGAGGAAATTTCAACCAAAACCGCCAAAACAATCAAGGAGCCG
>BQNB010107917.1:0-12456 GCA_026074375.1 Tanacetum coccineum | reverse complement strand
ACAGGAGATCAGACCCCCCTAGGCCATCTGAGAGCCCGTGTGAATCAAATAGACCTCTTACCGAGGCCAACTCCAAGATACAAGGTTCTATCCATTGTATGACTTGCTTGGACATTGCATACTAGACTTTAGAACACTCGATGATGCAAAAGAACACCATTAACTTTGCAGCCTGCAAGGGAAAATTCTTGATCCAAACACCCCTTATTAAGAAGACAAGCAACACTCTTAATCAAAAATTTTAGAGAACAGCCTTTCTTTATCCCATTTTAAGTTCCATTGCTGAGCCATACATAACACAGCAGAAGACTTCTTTACTCTAATGCATTTAAGCATATCAGAAATGTCTTCAATAATTTTCCTTATGACTTCCTCTTCTGTGCACACCAACTTTTGAAACCATCTTTTGTTCCTTTCCATCCATATATTGTAAACAACAGATGAAAGGATGAATTTATTAACAACTTGCCAAATATTATTCTCATGGTTGCCAGCAGCTATTAGTGTGACTGCATCATCAAGGCTAGTACAACCTCTTAGATTTCTCCCCTAATTTTTAACCTTCTTCCAAACTTCCTTTGAAAAAGGGCAATCAAAGAAGAGGTGGTCATGAGAATCTGCACAAGTTTTCCATAAGGAACATATCCTGCACCCATACCATTCTATCTTGAGTCAAGAGAATTTTTTGAATTGCCAACCACATGATAATAGCTTGTTTAGGTCTGCGCTGGGAAAACTAAACAACATGGTACCAGGCCACTTTAGGCCAAACTTCTCTTAAAGTTATCCAAGCCTTATGAGTAGAAAACTCCGCAATCCTGTTATCATAGATCCAAGCTGCATTATCCTTTTCTTGGGACAAAAAGGGGCACTTCAATTTGACATATTTCAGGGAATCTATAACTCCATTCATTTGAACATTTCCATTTTCCATCAATAATAGCATCAGCCAAACAATCTTCATTACTCATTCTTATATCATAAATGTCCTTATTTTGAATGAATATGTCCAAAGGGCCTAAGTCACACCAAGCATCATGCCAGACAGATATGGTTTTCCCATCACCAATTCTGAATTTAACATAGGGTTTGATTATGTCTCTAATTCTCATCAATTCCTTCCATCCATGATTGTCATTATTATTAATGTCAGCTTCCCAGATACTCTTTCCTTTCAATTTCACTATACTGGCCCATTTAACCCATAGGGATTCTTTTTTGTTAATCAATTTCCATAGTTGAGAAATCAACAGAACTTCATTCCATTTATGCATGGGTTTAAAGCCAAGACCTCGTTGATCTTTGGGTCTACAGACATTTTTCCAAGCAACTTTAGCCTTTCCTTTTGCAGATCCTCCTGGATTCCACAAAACTTTTTAAAAAGCTTTTCAAGCTCATTAGTAACAGTTTTTGGGAGCATATACACTGATGCCCAGTATTGTTGCATTGTAGATAGAACAGATGCAATCAGTTGAATTCTACCAGCATAAGATAAGAACTTGTTCTTCCAACAATTTATCCTATTTTCAACATTATCAATTAGACTTTGACAATCTTTCACTCCTAATCTTTTAGCCAGCAGAGGGACACCAAGGTATTTTATTGGTAATTTTCCACATTTGAATGGCAGGATTTTAAGCATATCTTCCTTTAGACTATCACTGATACTTCCAAAGAAAATAGTGCTCTTGCTTAGATTTGGAAATAGCCTAGACACACTACTAAAATCATCAAGAGACTTCTTAACCACTTTCAGGGATTCAGTATCTCTATTACACAAAACCAATAGATCATCTACAAAGCACATATGTGTCAACTTTAGGTCCTTGCATCCATAGTGGTATTTGAACTTTCCATTCTCACCAATATTTGTTATCATGATCATATTAAAAACCTCCATAACCAGAGTGAATAGGTAGGGAGAGATGGGGTCTCCTTGTCTAAGACCCCTGCCATCTTTGAAAAATCCCTTGTTTTCCCTATTAATACATATAGAGAATGAAGTAGAGGTGATACAGGTCATGATTCAATGCACTATTGTTTCATGAAATCCCACCATAAGTAAAACTTCTTTCAGGAACTCCTAATTAATAGTATCATAAGCCTTCTGAATATCAATCTTCATTGCACATCTCTTAGCCCCATTCTCCTATTATACCCTTTGAGTAATTCCTGTGTAATTAAGATGTTGTCTTGAATATGCCTTCCAGGAACGAATACACTTTGATTGAGACTGACTACTTTACTTAAACCTTCCTTTATTCTATTAGTAAGAATCTTACTAATACATTTATATAGGACATTGCAGCAGGAAATTGGTCTGAAATCAGAAACCTTATTATGAATATCAATCTTAGGTACCAAGGAAATTAGAGTCGCATTGATCTCCCCAAGAATCTTACATGAGATAAAGAATTCCCTTATTGTCAAACATATATCAGAACCAATAATCCCCTAGGCCTTTTTGAAGAAACAAGAAGTATAGCCATCAGGTCCAGCAGCTTTAGAGGAATCAATGTCAAAAAGTGCCTCTTTGATTTCCTTGTCACTGACATCTTTAATCATGTCCAAAGCCTCTGCTTTAGGAAGTTTCAGCTTGACAATATCACCCATAGATCTTAGAGGAGAAACAGAAGAGGTTGTCCCAAGGAAATTTTGAAAATGCTTAACAAATTGATCACTGACAAGCTCACATTCCACTCTACTTCCATCTTCACAACAAATACTCGCAATTATGCTTTTATTCTTTCTGGCCTTAAGAATGTTATGGAAATAAGCAGAGTTTTTATCACCTTCTTTTAGCCACTGAATTTTTGTTTTTTGATGTAACAGCTTAAGTTCATCTTCTGCAACTTTGGTATATTCATTGACTAAATTTACAACAATTTGTCTTTTAGTAATGTCAAAAGGGTCAGCATCCACATTGCTTTGGGCTTCCTTTAATTTTCCTTTAAGCTTGCTAGCTCTTTCAAAAAGATTCCCATTATGCCAATTAAGATTATTCAAATGTTTTTCTAGCATCTTTAGTCTTTGAACAACCTTATACATTTGACATCCTCTAACTTCATGCTTCCATTCTTCTTTAACAAGGTGAAAGAATTCCTCTTTATCAGCAACATAGTTGGCAAATCTAAAAGACTTTTTCTTCTTGGTGCATCCTCTTGGAATGGACATTATAGCAGGACTATGATAAGACACAAGATAGGGAAGGAAAACACCATTAGCTTCCTGAAACAACTGAACAAAACTGTCATTTGCCACGATTCTGTCTAGCTTTTTTAAGGTATTGCAAAGAGGGATTTTGAGAGATTTGGTCCAAGTAAATTGAAATCCAGAACTGCATAAGTCATCCACCTCAATCTTGTTCACAGCATCTTTGAACTCATTCATATCAATTGACATACTTGAGGCTCCATTAGAATGCTCTTCAGGCTTGAGAGTAACATTAAAGTCACCCATAAGGACCCAGGCCTTGTTATTCACAATACTCTTATGTAAAAGTAGATCATTCCATAGCTGCCTTCTTTTTAGACCCGAATTTGAAGCATAGATAAAAGTAACAAACAATTTTACCTTGATGTGAATAACCTCCACCAAACAAGGATAGATTGATTGCGGCTTTGAACTACCATTATGTTAACTTCATCAGCATTCCATCCTACCACAATTCTACAGCTAGTAGGGCTATGGATAACATTAGAAATCCATCTCCATCTTCCAAACACATACTCACAAGCCTCACTGATGCTTTTAGTTTTTAAATGAGTTTCCAAAATGGCACATATTTGAACTTTTTCATCAATAATAAGCTTTTTAATCTCTTTTTGCTTTAATTCTTTACACATTCCTCTGATATTCCAAGCTGCTATTCTGAAATCCATAAAATCTATACACACTCAGCACTTTCCCTCCCTTTACCATACCCATTATCCAATATCTCATCTGCAATGAAGCTTTGAGCTGCCTGATCATTATTTTCATAAACTTCATAAACTTCTTCCTCATCACTATCCTCTTTTTCATTTCTTTTCATTGATTCCCACTGGTATTTGAAGTATGTGATCATATCATAATTCCAGTTCTTGGTCTCTTTACAAGTAGGTTGTAATTTCTTTTTGATGAATTCGTCCACTATTAATCTTTTGTCAATAAGAGGGTCCTCATCATTTGGGCTCATATCCTCAGACAAAACAACATATTTATTTGCACTTATCCTTAATTCAGTAATATTTTCCTGCCCAACATTCTATGATTTAGGGGGAGTTTTAGCATTGGAAGTCCCCCCTCTATCCACATGAGTCTACTGTTTGTTCTCAACTGGTTTCATTGGAGGTTCTTTAGGCCTAAATTCCATATTTACTTCAGGATTTTGCTTCTTATTACCCTGATTAACATTGTTCCATCCTTCCTTATTATTGTAATTATTTTTCCTATTCCTAACTTCAACAAAACCTTCCTGGTCAATTCCAAAATGGTTTTCACTTATTCTTTTGTTGTTCATTACAGTTTTAGGTTTAGGTACAACTTCACACTTATGTACATAATGACCAAACACTTTACAATGTTCACATCTATCAGGCTTCCAGTTATATTCCACTCTGACCTATTTAGTACTCTTGACCTTCTTTATTTCATTCACATAGTTAATTTCAATCTTATCATGACACTCCTCTTCTGCATTTATTTCAATCAATACTCTTGCATACCCCAACCTTCCAGTACGAGCCCTGCACATTTCAGCTGTAACTTGATCCATCATAATAGGCCTCCCCAACCTACTAGCCAAGGCACTTATTCCTCTAACAGTCCATGCTTCAAGAGGAATATTAAGCATCCTTATCTAAATATGGATTTTACAGGGAGATTCTTACTATAACTGTTTCAGGATCCTATTTTTGAACTAACAAAGATTTTCCATTAACTAGCCAATGACTTTGATCAATTACATAATCTATCCCCTCCTCATTTTTGAACTTAAAGTAACACATACCATCTGCATCAACTACACTATCCTTGAGACCATGTTTCCCCCACATTCTTCTAACATTGTATCTAAGTTCATTCACCTCCATCTTATAACCAACAAAATATCAACAGACAGTAAATTTCCATTTTTCACTTCCTTCTTTGATTAGTTCCTCATTATATACCACAACCTTTTCACCATTCTCTTTTATACTAGTAGGGATAAAAAATAGTTCATTGTCCTTGTCATTTATAATCATCATTCTTTAGTTTTTATTTCTCTATATTCTATAATCCGTAATCCTCAATCAATTCTTATATCTCTTCACACGAATCTTTTTCTAATCTTCCATCCCCTCATTTCAAATCTATTAATTCCTTATCATAACATTCACCCCTAAGCGATCATTTCTTCGTCTCCGCTTATATCATATACATCATATTTTATCTTCTTAGCCTTTTATTTCACGCCTTTATCATTGCTTATCGCGTCCATATTTCATCATTCTTTCTCATCGGTTTCATTCTATTTTCATCCATTTAAATTATCTCATCGTTTCCTATCTCATTTCGTCATTCAATCGACTCCTCCTTATATCTTTTCGTTATCCTCTCTCGCCCATATTCAATTCTCGTTGCATAATACCATCGAGCAAACCTCTCGTTAACTATACGGACGTCTTATCCGATTCGCTCATTTCCCGATTTACGTTTTATCTATTCATTCTTTCTATCGATATTCGATATTTGTTTATCGTATGTATTTCCACATATTTACAACCCTCATCGCTCCTCATCAGCTTATATTTCCAACTTCCCCGCCAACTCTAAAACCCTATAAATATAAACTTACTTATTTCCAAAAAGCCACAGTTTTTATATCATAATCCGCGCTATATCCTCCCAACAGCTCCTATCATAACTCCTAATCCTACTACATCAACACCACAAAACCACTCGAGACCTCCTCTCCTCGGCAAAACACCTAACATCCCTATCATACTATCTCACTATATATTAACATTGTATCTAAGTTCATTCACCTCCATCTTATAACCAACAAAATATCAACAGACAGTAAATTTCCATTTTTCACTTCCTTCTTTGATTAGTTCCTCATTATATACCACAACCTTTTCACCATTCTCTTTTATACTAGTAGGGATAAAAAATAGTTCATTGTCCTTGTCATTTATCCCACTAACCAGTTTATTAACATATGATTTCTTACTGAATTCAGTGTTACTGTTATAACTTTTGATAGCATCACAATCAGTTGAATCATTAGCAGTTTTAGAGAAAACATGGATAGGGCCAGAGTTACCAGCATTGACATCACTAGATTCCATAGAAACTCTCTCTAGACTCTCCACCTCTGCTCCAACAACCCCCTATTATTTGCTCCTTTATGTTATCCCTTGTTCCAAACACTCCCTCCTTCACATTCACACTTTTGTCACTACTAATGTTACCATCATTCTTCCCCAAACTATCTGAGTCTTTTGAATTCATACAAACCACTTCATCAATACAATCAATACCTTCCTTACCCTTCTCCCTGCTCACATCCTCACTTTCCCTAATTTTTCTAATATCATTATCAGGACTAACCCTAAAAGCTTCAAGTTCATCAAATTCATTCGAATCATTACGTTTTTGACTCAAATTTCCCATTACATGATCATTGAACTTGTTCGGAATCTCTGGCTTACGTTTAGAGAGCCTATTTTTGTTATTATTGTTTTTTGACATTTTGGCGGGAAAAAACGATTCAATGAAACAGTAATTCAACTAAATTCACTAAAATTCAATTAAAAAACTTGTAATACTATGTAATCATCATTCCTGAATTGAATAATCAACTCAGAATTGAAAACTAAATGTGTTTTAGTGCTTAGATCAATGAAAATGGAGAAAATTTTAATGGGAGAAAACGGTTGGGAGAGAGAAAATTTTAAGAATCATATATTTGTGCACTAAAAAAGTTCATGTTTTACTCACTTGTATGTTTATATAACATAAATTTAGATCCTTTCATGCGTGAATTAATTCTCCTCGAACACCTTAAAAGACAATCATGCATGCATATTATAGTCGTATTAGAGATCGCGATCGGGTTGCTTTCTAGTTCTACTACCTATCCATTCCCTCTAGAGCACAAGCAAGCAATGTTTTTTTTTTGCTCTTTATAAATCTCGCGTTGTTTGATTTAAATGATTGCTCGACGCGACATATTCTAATGAATGTTTGATATGATCATATTATTTGACCTTTTAATGGATTAATACTTTCAGACCCTCAACAATGTTAGATTAGCAGTACTAAATAATAATTAATCTTTGTCTAAAAAAATATTCATAATCTAATTCATATTGCAGAACCATAGTCAAGTTTTTACCGACTATAATGATCAAAACATTTGTTTTGACAAGATGAAGTAAAACAAAAATATTGACAAATAACATTCTTCTAAAGTGAAGTGATAATATCCGTTATACATTTGAGCAAAATTATCTTAATTACTTGAGATATCATCATTGCTTATACATGACCATTTAAAGTTTTATACACAAAAAAACTTTTGAGCGGTGCATTCCAATAACAAGTGTCTAAAGTAAAAGAGACCGTGCGTTTCAACATTATAAAAAGAACTATCTATTTAAATCAAGCCATTAGAATTATTTAGTCCAGCAGTATTAACGTACTTATCAGTTAAGAAGTTTGAATCCGAGAATGCGTAAAATTTTCTTCTTAGACTAACCGATATGGTCATTAAACTCATCGCCTCCACATCAACGTCACAATAAACCTTACAAACACACACACAAAACACGGGAAACTGTCCAGTGGTTTGTATTAGATGATATATTGGTAGGCCTAAGCCCAGTTTGTTGGGCTTGAAATTTATTTGGGTTTTAGGTTACGTGCTTTATAAACAGTCGATCAATAAAACATAATACCTATGGGGTTTCATTGTTCAACATGGTATGAAAGTGAGTCTGATCCTCCGACCTAGGTGGCTAAGTTGAGCCGTCTCCTTTATATCATCTTGTCAAACCCTAATTTCCGCCTTTATATAAAAAAACATATCTCCTATAAAAAAAATCTCCAACTGTATCTTTTGATTAAAAAGAAGAAAAAGTTTTTGCTTATACGTTCTCTTCTTTGTTTGCTTTGCTTGCAGTTTGAAAATTTGTCTCCGCTTTTGGGCGGATTTCTTCAACAACAAATTATGTTTGGCTTATTACTTTTAATTTCGTTGCATGTTTATGCTTGTTGCTGTATGAAGATCAGTCTCCGTTTGCCGTCGGATGTCTTCATCAACAATTTATTATTACTTTAAATTTTTTAGGTTTTTAATCCAATTCGTGCTCACGATTTCGTCGCTCGAATTGCGGAGAAGTATTAGATAATATATTGGTAGGCCTAAGCCCGGTTTGTAGGCTTGGAGTTTATTAGGGTTTTAGGTTATGTGCCTTATAAATAATCGATCAATAAAACATAATACTTACGTGGTTTCATTGTTCAACAATCTGCACCACCGAACCTTTGCAAAATTTAGCCCTTGACGCATGGTTGGGGATGGATTCGATGGGATAACGCGTGGTGGTAGATCACCTACCATATGCTTAGTCTTAGCACAAAACTTCTAACACATACCTTTCAGGATACTTATGATCTAATGCCAACACACAAGGAACCCTATATGGTACTTGAGATTGAATGTTGAGATGTACAAGGCTATCGTTACAGAGCTGCATATGAAACTTTGCGATGAGTGTGTATAACCACACACACTGGCGGAGATAGAGAGGAGGTCCAGGGTCAACTGTCTTCTTAACGAAAAAAATTGTAGGGTAAAGGCAATAAATGACACATTCTTTCACTAGATGATATTATCATTGGCGTTGGTATATATACTGTTTAGACACGTTTGACATAAATGGTTAGATATAATTAAGGGCAAAGGCCATAAATGACTAACTTACTTATTCCAATTTACTGGTGTTCCTAGTGAACTCTATAAATGTACACTCAAACATGTATACATTCAAATTTTTAACAAAATGAATAACTTTTTAGGCAATTAACAGGTTTTTCGGTTATATTTCTAACGATCGTTATTTTATTATTGCATCGTTAGTCCTTTATATACTATATTTATTTTCTAGATCTGACCCGTCCAAAACGACCCTCTATATCACATTTTCACGACTCGGGTTCTAAAGAGATTTTATGCGAAACAACGTTTCGGACAACTTTTTAGTTTTAACCGAGACCTGAATCTCAACAGAAAATGACCAAAATGCCCTTACGGGATTCTGCTGGAACTTATTATATTTTTAATAAAACGCAGAAATTTGACTTTCGGTTTTGACCCGCTATCATGCGATTTTAAGACTAACAAACCTCGTGGCAAAGTAAAATGTCATTCCGAACAACTTTCATGTTTCGCCGGAAGGCTATAACGGACTCGACAGTACTCAAATCGGACGTTTTCAAATCTGCAAGCTTATTACTTTTTTATACACATATTTTTATACACGTTTTTCTACATGATTTTATCCACGGTTTTATACACACATTTTTATAGACACGTTTTATACACACATTTTTATACACATATTTTTATACACGTTTTTACACACATTTTTATCCACGTTTTAAAAAAAATGCATAAAAATGTGTCTGTAAAAACGTGTATAAAAATGTATGTATAAAATCGTGGATAAAAGCATGTAGAAAAACGTGTATAAAAACGTGTGTATAAAAATGTGTGTATAAAACGTGTATAAAAATATGTGTATAAAAATATGTGTATAAAACGTGTCTATAAAAATGTGTGTATAAAACCGTGGATAAAATCATGTAGAAAAACTTGTATAAAAATATGTGTATAAAAAAGTAATAAGCTTGCAGATTTGAAAACGTCCGATTTGAGTACTGTCGAGTCCGTTATAGCCTTCCGGCGAAACATGAAAGTTGTTCGGAATGACATTTTACTTTGCCACGAGGTTTGTTAGTCTTAAAATCGCATGATAGCGGGTCAAAACCGAAAGTCAAATTTCTGCGTTTTATTAAAAATATAATAAGTTCCAGCAGAATCCCGTAAGGGCATTTTGGTCATTTTCTGTTGAGATTCAGGTCTCGGTTAAAACTAAAAAGTTGTCCGAAACGTTGTTTCGCATAAAATCTCTTTAGAACCCGAGTCGTGAAAATGTGATATAGAGGGTCGTTTTGGACGGGTCAGATCTAGAAAATAAATATAGTATATAAAGGACTAACGATGCAATAATAAAATAACGATCGTTAGAAATATAACCGAATGTTATTCATTTTGTTAAAAATTTGAATGTATACATGTTTGTGTGTACCTTTATAGAGTTGACTAGGAACAGCAGTAAATTGGGATAAGTAAGTTAGTCATTTATGGCATTTGCCCTTTATTAAAATTAGAAAGTGTTGGATAAGGTTGTATAGTTTTTATACTTGCAATAATAAAAAAGTATGGTGGGAGTATGCATTAATTAAGTTTAATAAGTTTGAAATGTGTGTGTTGTATGAAGAAAGTTAAGGATTCTTTGGAGACTTTTTCTTCCTATAAACTTGGTAAACACACCACGTTCAACACTTACTCATTTGACTAAATCATGCGATTGTGTGATGCCTATTTCTCTACTTCTCAGTAGTGGGTTATAATCTTTTAGTATAAATAGGAGTTCTCTCCTTCATTGAAGATATACTAAGAATCATCAAACCAAAACATGATTTAGTCACCTGTTACTAATCGCATACTCCATCTTCTCACAACATACTTTGTTCGCATATTGTTTTCTGCTATCGACGTTGTTTTGTGTTGATTCGGTTGCTGCCGAATAGACACGTGTTGACTGCATCAAATCCTGGGATTGTACGTTGTAGACTCGCAGCATTAAACGAGTTCGTATTAAGCTTTAAGGACAGAGAATTATCTCGTGCAGTTTCTGTCCTTTTGTTAATTTGTTGCAGGTTCACTGTTGCTGTTTGAAGTGCTTTTGGTTGCTGCTCGATCGGGTTAGAGTGCGTGATAATATAGGCTGGTTCGTCATTGTTAGTGTGCCTTTGTTATTTGCTGCAATATTCAATATATATTAACAGAAAGAGCATAAAAATTGAGGTCTAAAGATACGCTACAACTTGACACTCTCAATTAATGTAGCTAAACACCCTTGCAAACTCTCCATCTAGTAAGTCCTTGGTATCATCAAAATTCAGTAGCGTTATCAGGAACTAGCCAAGGACTAATTGCAAAAGATCATCAAAATCGTATCAAATCCAATCGCATCCTTGAAGATATCTAAAGATACGTCTCCCTTTGCCTATAAATAGAACGAAGGGAAAGAGCAAACGGCATCTCTCATCCCTCACTCCTCTATAACTCATTCATATAACTTCTCCCTTGTGCTACGAAACCCTTATAAGCATAAGCATAAACATAAGGCGAGTATCTAATAACCATTCTAAATCCTCATAACGATGGCTATTCGGCTTCAACAGGACATTGTGGCGTAAAACCGCATACATAAATGCGAGTTACCAGCAGGGAATCGCCACCCGAAAAACTATTACCCCAAAAAAAAGTAAATACAGCTTCAAGTGTGATATTATACCGAATCACGATCCCGTTTAAGCAATACTTAAACCCTTCTAAATGATGTCAAAGTATCCGGTCCGAATCCATGGTGCCTAAGTTAACAATTTAGGCCCATAAACTCCGACCTGTGATTCTGCGCTTCATCATACACCCCGATAAATCTTTATCAACCAAATTCTGTATCCGGTGTAAAGTTGGATTAGTTACTTAATGTTCGCAACGATGTTTTGTTATAGATGAAAGGAGTTTAAACTGTATAATCATCTTAGATTTGGGAAACAAATACTTCTTATTTTGGATGAAATCATTTAAACTTTTTGTCCCACATAGATAAATGAATGAAAACGTTATAAGCTTATATACCATAGTAAGCATGTATTGCATGTTTATAAGTTAATACTATGCTTTCGAATTACACTTCCAACACTCAGCAATTTGTTGGGTGTTGTGTGCGAGTTCGGAAAAATTATATGGGCTTTAAAGTTTTTTTAAAGAAACTTAAAACTTTACTTTTCTTCATAAAAAATAGGAATATTAATCCAAAACTTTACTTTTCTTCATAAAAAATAGGAATATTAATCCAAAATAAAAATAAGAGGTTGCCTCTAATATGTATGTAGTTTACTCAACTTACATGTTTACATGATAAATTTGATGATAAGTTATACAACATTGTACTCTAATAATTAGATTTTCACCAAATGTTCAACATGCATATTGCCAGAAATACAAAAGGAGTCACTCATTCAAATAGGAAGATCTATAAAAGAAAAAGTTATAAAAATGAAGACTAGTGATGAATCGTCGTCTGAGTCAAAATAATTTACGGGTACGTACAAAAATGCAAGAATAATGAC
>BQNB010107916.1:0-19591 GCA_026074375.1 Tanacetum coccineum | reverse complement strand
TACTGCTAGCTCTAAATAGTTAGTACTGCTAGCACTAAGTAGTTAGTACTGCTAGCCGTGTAACTGCTGAAAACAGTTGTAACTGCTGAAAACAGTTGTGAAAGTTGGTTTTAACCAACTTTAACTGCTAAACTGTCATCTAGAATTTGTTTTATAAACAGATTCATTAGTCTCATTGAGATAACGAAAAATACATACAATTCCTTCATTGTTCTTGATTTATGATTCTTGTGCCTAGAACATAAATTGCTATACTCCTTATATTATCCCGATAGAGATTTCGTGCAACCCAGGCATTGATAAGGGTCGAAATACTTTATACGGAAAGTGAATTGTTACACGATATAAGCGAGTTATCCAGGATCATCACACTCACACACACCCCCAATCTCTAACATTGTATACATCTTTGTTTTCCAAAAAAAGGGATATCATTGTAAGGCTACATGCAATAAGGTCGGTCGACCGTGTAGTTGATTATCAAAGGAGTCTGTCCTCCTTATTGTGGGGATGTTTGTCTTGATGTTGGTCGTCAAGATTTTGGGGATATTAGTCGTTTACACGACCGAACTTTTGGTTTGTGTTGTGTGTGTGTTTATCTAATTGAAGTGTATTTTTGTGGGTATGTTATTTGTAGTGTAGGTCGTTTTCCTTTGGCTAAAAGGTTGCCTGCACGTCGTCGGCCGATATGGCAGGAAAAATGTAGATCGACCGGTGTCCTTAGTGAGGCTAGCCTAACTTCTAAACATACAAATGGTAACTGTTGTATAACCATCAAGACTTAACACGCAATTGACAAATCTCCACCATGTGTATGTCATTGGCTTGGTGATATATGCTGACATGATTTGAAATCTTCTGACCTTTTAATATAGAGTAGTATGTACTATGTAGTTATTTTCTAGTAGACCTAAGGGTGTCTGTCCTAGGTGTTGTGACCTGTGTTTAAAACCCACTTCGACCGGGCCGATTCAACCGGTTGAACCGGGAACCGGTGTGGTGACCAGTCCATTGTAAGCCGAGTTATAGTTGAGATTCAAACCGGATTGAACCGCAAGGTTTTAGTTGACCCGGGTCGAACTGTCGAACCGGAAACGGGTGTAACCGGAAAAGAAAGAATGATTTACTGTTGATGATGTAATTGATGTTGTCTGAGTAACTATGTCTTACGATATCCAATCTTGTTAGCGGTTTATCAATGGCGGTTTCGATTTCTTGTACGTTGAAGTAGAGTAGCATGATGCAGTGGTGGTGTTTGAAAATGAGGATCAGTGTGTAGGTGATTGGGGTGTTTTGTGAGTTTTTGTTCTGCTAAAATAATGGGTTAAATGAAAAAAAAAAAGTAGTGATCTAGTCGGATGAGTAACGACTTGTATAAACAGATTGTCTAATATATTAACACTGCTTATTTAAATGAATTATTACCTTTTAAATATAAAAGTGATTTACGTCATTGTCCTTCTGAGACTTCTATTGTCTATGAAGTATGGATATTAGTTGATAATAACTTAATAAGCCAACACTTGTTACCAAGGCTGTCAAGATCGCGATCCCACCTGGGATCGTTTTTGTCTTTGCAAGATCGAGATCGTAAGATCCTACTAATTTATCATGTTCTGTAAGCAACGGATAAACGAGTCAAACTATTTTTATTTCTACTCATCATCAAATATAAATTTATATAATATCCTCTTGAAAATGTTAAAGTTCAAATTTAAAATACAAAAGTAAAAGTAAAACACAAAAAAGTAAAGTTTCAATCGTCACATTCACGATTTAACAGAATAAAATTACTTAACATGTGTAATAAACGTCTCAAAACAAAGTATTTCACTAGTATCAATACAATTAAGCTATCTGAATTAAAACTTAAAGGTTAATAGTTAAAACTATGAAAAGGTAAAAGAAAAAACAACAATTACCTGTAAGAAATTTTTTGCTTAAGGTAACTAGAACATGAGAAGAAGAACCCTAATTTGTTTCATGTAATTTCAATTTGGGGAAAGTAGATAATTAGGTTTATTGATTAGAAAATCTAGGAATGAAACGTCAATACTTGTTACTGAGATCAGCGGACTCGTATTGTTCTTTTTTGGGCCTAAAAAAAGTAATGGGCTAGTAAGTATGTAAGTCAATAAGTTAGTAACTTGGTAATTTGGTAAACTCGTATCGACACGCGATCCTACGATCTTACGCGCGAGTTTACGATCCTACTTGCGATCCTACCTCTGATGCGATCCTACACCGATCCTACACGATTTTATCAGGTGGACACGTAAGATCGTACGATCTTACGTGTAAACTCGCGAGTTTGACAGCCTTGCTTGTTACACTTCAAAGTTGAAACAGGGGTGCCTTTTTTCTTTCGGCATTAAACCGGTTTGACCGGTTCAACCGGCTGAACCGGTGAACCAGTGACTCGACCGGGTCGATTAAAAACCCAAGTTTAAAAAGATTGGTCGTGAGAGACCGGTGTTAATTTATGTGCGAATTTCTTATTGGTCCAAATAAATTCCGTTAATAAAGGAAAAGTAAACTCAATTTGCAAGCATCTCAACTGACTAGACATGATGGGTCGGGGCTGTTGGGACGAACAAAAACGATTTTGCCTACATTATAGGTTGAAATTTAATCTGATAAATGACTAGAAATGCCATTATTTCGGAAATTACTTTATCTTTCGAATTTAATAATTTATGAGGCATTACGAAATAAAAATATGACTTTCGTGACTTTGACGGTTTGAGCCATGGGTATTTAGCCAGTGATTAATAAAAATTTGACCCATTTAAAAACTAAGTAGTTATGTGCATTGGAATATCTTTTACGACCTGTGACCACCATCTGGTAATTTCGTAACTTGAGACATACGTGATTTTTTTAATTAGTTATTTTGTGGGCATAGGTTCTTTTATGTTGATGATTATTGCTCTGCATATAATTTTGTTATTGATTGAGTGGTGTAATAGAGATGGTTGGGTCTATGTCATGTGGATGATGCTTTCTATGGATGCCAATTTCAGACTCAATGGGTAGAGGCTGCATTGAGCTTGAAGTTGTCTTTATAAAGGAAATGTGTACAAAGGTAACAATGTTGAATACTAACTTATTAATCCATGTAAGTCAAATATTTATGTATGTATATAAGTTAAGGGGTCTAGTGTGTCAAGAATAAAGTCTACAACCGAATGGTAGTTAATTTCGGTTAAGGCAGTTAAGTTTGTGAAAGGACATGTCGTTTAGAATAGTTGTGTCTGTTAGAAAAGTCATACCAATTAGTGAACCGGTATGATGGTTCGTATGTGTCTATTGGGAAAGTATAAATACCCATGTAAACTACTTTGTAAACCAACAATTGTTTTAACCAATAAACTTAGTGTGATTATTATTGTGATTCAATCATTCATAGAAAGTACCGAAAGAGGTGCTAACAGTGGTTCAGAGCAAGGTCGATCAGAGAAGATGAGAAGAAGAACAGGTCCGGGATTAGATTCATTCCTTTAAGAAAGGGAATGAAAAAAACCCAAAAATTTTGATTTATGAATAATCGAAAGAAAAGCAGAGCACACGATTCGATTAAGAAAGTTCGAAGCCAAGAAAAGAAAAAAAGAAAGAGGAGGAAACAAACTTACCGGTTTTGCGTTACAACATCAGAGAAGAAGGGGACGGGATCACATGATCAATCTCGCCAGAGAAAAAGGAACTACCAAGCGTGCACTGCCAGCGAAAACCAGAGCACCTCAACAGTTGTTGGGTGGTCATGAATTAGAGATTGAAGGAGATTGTTGATGTGTTGATGTGTTGATTGTGTACCACAATCCAGAAACATCAAAGAGTGAAGAGGAAACTGATTGCCCTAAATTGTTGTTCGAAGACTATAGAAAAAAAAAGAGGGGCAGTGGGCGTACAGTGCAACTTGTTTGTGGCCAAAGACTTGTGGGCTTTTTGGTTCAAAAGAAAAGTGGGCAGACTTCTTAAGGACTAAAGGCACAAAGAGCCTGCCAAGTATTACATAAAAAGGGGCAACACAAGATATACAGGTTTTATTTTTAATACCTGTGATATTAATTTTAACTTTTTCTATTAGTAGAATAGATTAAAAATTAAAATTTTCCCATTACAATTCGCGTTAGGAAAACGTTAGAATTGTTTGAGAATTATTGTGGTTAGACAGAGAAAGTTAGGTTGAACTATTATTAGATTTACATTTGTTTTTAAAAATAAACCCAAATCAAAAGGCGATATTCGGGAGATAAAAACGAAACACAACAATCATATTCATTATAGAGAAGCGCCGCACTCGTTATCGCTCACATATCAATGCCCAGTTCTAAACAATACGAACTATACATTATGGGCATTAAGAATGAAGAAGATACTATTGGCAAATGGAGTATGGGATTTAGTAGAAGGAACAAGTACATCAAAAGAGATTGATGTAAAAAATGATAGTTCTGCATCAGCATACCTATTTCAAGGATTACCAGAAGATTTTGACATGCAAGTATGGCGGGATGACAACCAGCGAAAGAAATCTGGTACTCTCTAAAGTAACAGATAATAGCTTGCGACTCAATGAAATGTACAACAGGTGCACACTCGCACGAATTTAAATCAAAATTTAGAGCAGACTTTGTGATAGAGGAAGATGAATCACACTAGATACCATTGTCGGGAAGTTGATGAGTATTACTATTACAAGGCTGCGCTACATGTTGCGATTAATGTTTTGATTTAGCAACGAAAGTAAAGAGCGAAAGTACTATACCATGCAGCACCAGATAAATTCTGGTCACAGTAGTAGCAACTCTGGCGATCAGAAATGATGTTGACTTATTAAGACTGTAAAGTTGGAGAGCATTACTTGGGGAAACAAGACTTATGAAGAAATGATTAAGTTTAGAAAAGGAAGTCAGGAAGCTACTAACACACTGAGAAGTTGTTAATTCACACGTCAGAGGGAATAGGCAACAGAAATTATGACGCACTATGGAAATGATACGACGAGGAGGTGGAAATCAGTACGAGGAAGAGGCCGAAGAAGATTCGCAAGAGATATGTTATGAATAGAAGAAGGAGAAACACCCTCTGAGATCAAAAACTACCCGAGCGAGAAGGGGACATTAGAAGAAACTCTGAATGTTATACTCTTCCATGATTTTGGACACTATGCGGGAGATTGTCCAAAACCAGACCGGTAGATAGAAAATATCAGACTAGTGTACGAAGATAACGAACCAAACATTAAATGATGGTTACAATCCTTAGAAGAAGAACGAACATGATTGAAAATGGTATTGAAAGGGATGAAATTCCAAAAGAAAAGTAAGAAGGCATAAGGGTCAGAATAGAAATAGATTTAAAAATCCCCCCCCCCCCCCCCCCCCACCCCCACCCCGCCCCCCCGCCCCGCCCCGCCTCCCCCAAGCCCCCCCCCCCCCACCCCCGCAAACCTAGATCTGGAAGTTTAGGATACTTCAAGAAATAAAATGGAGAAACAAAGAAGTTTGAGAAAAAATAAAATAGAGAAATGGCATTTGAAAACAATGCAGAGAGAGTTAGGGGAGAACCTCAAGAAGTTGAGAGATACACAAGCAAAGGAAAAGATGAAAAAGTAAAAAAGATAGAAAGAGAACAGTTATTGGAGAGAGAGAACTCAAGAAGTGTGTTCAGATGTAAGAAATATCTAGAAGAGAGAACCAAGGGATGTACAAGGTGCAAATGCAAGAAGCACGAGAGACGCCAACAAGATTTTCAGAAGGAGTAACAAGATTGAGAAAGACATTAAAACAAAGCAACAAGAAAGTTGATCCAGAAGATCATGATACAAGTACTAAAAGAAACAAATTATTGGAGATTCAAGATTATGAAATGAAACAAATGAAGGAAGATAGTGACAAAGGTAACAAAGATGCTCGAGATGAGGTTGAAGACAAGGAAGAAGAAGACAAATCAAGAGGAAGTGTTCAGGACATAGTTCGTGTTAAAGACAAAAACAAAGGAAGTGGAAACAAGCCAAAATTCAGAGAATAAGACTTGCTACAACCTGCCCAAGATAAAGATGATGGAGCTTGAAGATATTGAAGGCATGGATTAATAAATTATGAGGGAGTGTTGAATACTAACTTATTAATCCATGTAAGTCAAATATTTATGTATGTATATAAGTTAAGGGGTCTAGTGTGTCAAGAATAAAGTCTAGACAACCCAGAAAAAAGAAATGGTAGTTTAAATTTCGGATAAAGTCAGTTAATGTTTGTGAAAGACATATCGTTTAGAATAGTTGTGTCTGTTAGAAAAGTCATACCAATTAATGAACCGGTATGATGGTTCGTATGTGTCTATTGGGAAAGTATAAATACCCATGTAAACTACTTTGTAAACCAACGATTGTTTTAACCAATAAAATTAGTGTGATTATTATTGTGATTCAATCATTCATAGAAAGTACCGAGAAGAGGTGCTAACAAACAAGTCCTTCTTTATGGATGATGCCTCTCATGGATGATGCCTCTCATGGATGCCTAGTATTTGGTCTCTATGAGGTGGCTGCTATAGAGTTGATTAAAATGATACCCTTAATGAAGGAAATGTATTCCTTGAGTTTGGTCTTAAGGGCACATGAGTCATGTGATATTTGCCTATTTGAGTGTACTTCTATACTCGATTGCACTCAAAAGGTATTGATGTCACAAGAAATGTAGTGTGTCCGGTCGAAATGTGATGATCAATGTTATAATGTTTGTTTGAAGGATAGTGTGATGTCCACTATGCCTAGTATTCCCATTGTAGTCCTTATACAGTTTGGAGTTAATATATTTCACATTTCCAAAAAAAAAGACATTAACAACGTGTCAAATTAACCAATCTGGATATCGCCCTAAAATCTAAAATGCATGTTCTAACATTCATGGTAGTTTTTTCAATATTATTAAACAAGTGATCCAATAACATCAGAGAGGAAGTAGGCTTCATTTAAGTCAAGTATATCTATTAATTCTATAGCTTTATTACGAAAATACGGCAATGCAGTGAAAAAAGTAAACATTTTGCAAGGGTATTAATGTAAAGTTACAATCAAATGCCATTGTGTTTTGAAAATAGAGCTGTTATTATAAGCTCCCATGGAGATATATGGTATGTAGAGTTTTTAAGATTACCATTGTGTTTTGAAAATCTAATTAACTAAATGAGTACTTCATAAATATTTATCATATAAATGTTTTTTTTTCTCCTTGTAAATGAAAACCAAGAGAAAGAACGAAGAAAAAGCCAAATCTTCCTCATGCATGACCCGCACATTGAGTCCTTGACCGTCCTACTACCCGCGATCCACCTCCCGGCCTGCTCACTGCTGCCCGTCTCCCCCGAGAGTCACATTCTCTGTTGGTGTCTCTCATTTATATACATTATCATGTTCAACTATAATCCATTAGTCACAAGAAAGTGTGCAGCATGTATGTCATTTTCTAGTGTTCGCCTTTTATGAAATAATGAAAACTATTACTTATAATGTTCTGTTATCATATGGAATTACAAATAAGAAGAAACCAGAATTGTTACTGAACGAAGAATACATTTAAATAGAAACTAAAAAAGCAAAACTGTCTCTCTTCTTAATATGAACATCTATCTTGAGTATGGAATAATGTAAAATAATCAAGACATATATAATATATCAAAGTATAACAGACTAGTTTTAATCTTGGTTATAATTTACTTGGTTTTCGAAAAGTAAAAACATTTTGCAATATCCCCTGACATCAGAAAGGAGATTACTCCCCATCATAACATTTCAGGTTGAAATTCGGTAATTTTACTTGCTCAAGAGATTGCAAAGTATTTTTTTTACCATGATTTCTTAAACATTTCTAATTAGAAGAACTGAATTTGTTTCGTTAAAGAACATAAAACTTAACAAAAACACTTGAAAAACATACACACAAAATTAAGCCACCCAGTATGAAACAATGATTCTCTAATACTGTAAATACAACAACAACACTATCAACCCTCCGGAGCAAAGTATTGGGACGTAAGACGTAGACGGTTACACTTGTAACCGATGATAAAGAAAATGTTACGAGAAAGTATCTTTCATTATAAATCTAAATAAAACACTTCCCATGCGAATATTAGTTGTTTTTTTGGGATCCTCTTTTTTAATATCCAGTGCCATTACAGTATGTTTTAAATATCAGTTTTGATGAATGAGTACCCAAAATTTATGCAGATTGATGACGTATAATAGGTATACCAAGCCTCCGGGCTTGGACCACACTATCACTTGGGCTTCTGGGCCCAACTTAGCAGTCATGGGCCGAAACTAAACCTAATCCTGCATTGGTCACGGCCCGGACACAGCAAAACGGACGCGGACCTAACTATAGGATACTTCCGTCCACGGAAAGCACACGCGTTCGTACACACGGTTATTACGGGACCTTGCCCGACAAGGGACCCACTCTGGCCACTACGAAATACTAGGAAACCCTAATACTAGACCCCTATAAATAGGGACCTAATACACAATGAACAGTATGATTTTCTCACTCTATACTCTCATACTTTCTCTCTCTACATGTTTACTTACTTTCACGCCAGAGTCTAACCGTGGGGTCCGTCTCCACGGTAAGGCTAACGGTTTTTATCTGATTGTGCAGGAAATCGTCACTTCTCTTGCTCTAATACAAAACCCAACGCTCAAATCATCTGGAAGCCCAATCCAATACAGGATTTGAGCCCAGGTCTATACCCGACACTTATTTTGTATTAACAGTACCTGCAACAATTTCACGTGCAAATTCCGGCGACATTTGCACAAGGATATTCCGGTGACATAAACAACACCCGTAGATTCCGACGGCACCATTTTCACAACAACTCCTCAACAACAAACCATAATAAAACCCTCAATTTTCTGTGAAACATCTTACACGAAAATTATTTTAAAAAAGTAAATAAAGATCTAGGGTCTCGTGCTCGTAATATCACAAATCTTAAAAAGATCCACACAAACCCATCATCGATCTTTTGAAACTCGAGAACAAACAACCCCATTTCAAATCAAACTTACCTGGTTCGATTTCAGTTTAAGGAGAAATAACTCAAGAGTTTCATATGTTTGTGAATCGATCAAAGATTATTGTGCAAACCCATCAAATTATACCTTTATATTAAAGGTTGGGATTGTCATCCCGAAGAGCTTTTAATGAGCTGTTTTAATGAACCCGCCCGACCCGACCCTCTTGACCACTCCCAATTAATGCAACCCGGCCACCCACACTTGCCCTCTCCAATCACTACAACCTGCCACGTATTAGGGTCATCAAACCTCTCCCATCTCTCCCATACCTCTCATCTCTCACACTCATCCAGAAACAAAAATATAGGGTAAGCATTAAAGATTTTGAGCTTTCCGGCGAATAATTGGTTTTTCCAGTGATTTTGCACTGTCTCAGCTTCAACTCTAGAACTATAGGGTAAGCATTAAAGATTTTTATTGTTTGGTACTTTTATTTACAAGTTAGGGTTTTATCATATTTTTAAGGTTTTTAATTTCGTTTTTCTTAATAAATATGTGGTTTTTATAAATTTTGGGGTTGATTGTTATTTTGTTAGTCTAAAAGTTGTATGAATCACATGCAGATATTGATCAAACCTAAGAACAAAAAATAGAGCAGCGGCGATTGATTTCCATGCCTAAATCAAATCGATTATGTAAGTTTATTAACCCTAATTTTTATCATTTTTGAGTATTCTTTTATTTTTGATTTTGATTGAATGCTTAGTAGCAGAGGTTTTGTTATTACAGTAATAATTTTGTTGCTTTTGTTATAGCGGCTTTGAAATAGGGGTCAATGGTGTTTAGGAGGCTGGTGAATGAGCACCGTTATTTGTTTCGCTAACAAGTGGTTGAAGATTAAATGTATGTTTTTCTACAGGTTTTAGCAAGTTTTTTGTTTTTTTGATTTTTTTTATTTCCAACTTTTGATGCCGCATGTGTTCGGGTTTTGAAGATTGTGTTTGTAATTGTTCGGTTAAGTTATATATTTGTTTGTTTGCCGCGGGTTTGCTTTTTTGTGATGAATGTGTTTGATGAATTGTTAATAATGAATCTACATAGGCCTACAAGCTTTAAAATAAGCCGCATAAAGTGAGCTTATGAAACATAAGCCCAAAACTAAATAATTCATACCCCAGTAATGTAAGCCGGCACAAACACCCTTTACGAATTGGTGGACGATTGAACCATTTTGGTGGTTTACCAATTCTAAAATTTAAATGTGGCTTGAGTTCGTAATTTAGAGATTGCATTGATAGCGTTTTCTACATTTGTTGTTATTTTGTAGTCTTGCAAGTGAGAATGGAGACTCATCTAATGTTTTTTTAAGCAAACTTAATCGTTTTTATCTTTAGTCTACTGCTGTGGCATTAAATGATGTGCAATTAACAATAGCGAAAATCATACTGATGCCATCCATGCTGCTAATGTTGATACTCCTGATTGGCAGTCAGTTCAAGGTACATGTGTTTGTAGACACGTGATTTTGCTGTATGACTTTTTTGGCCGCTTTTTAATACATATTCTTTCATTGAACTCTAATATTATATGTCTTTTATTCATGCCTTAATTGTTTCTATATGTGTAATGGGCATTAGATGCAATATACGTGTTTGTCTAATTAAGATTGTACTCCGTTACATATATTTGCATACTTTTCATATCATTTATGATTCAATATGTTTTAGGCTTTGCAACTGATGTTGACTTTATGCTTCTGTATACATTTGTATTTGTGCTTAAATACTATACAAACGCTAAATTTATCGATAACACTAAAGACGTTATACATACCTTTTTTCAGACCAATGGCGACAACGAGTGATTCTGACAAAATACGCGAAAGCAAAGGCAAACTGATTGATGTAGGACCTGAAATCACACATATCGCAGACCTGGAGCCCACTGTAACAAGACAATTGAAGCTATCGTGTATCGAAAGTGGACCTCAAAGCACGTCCACACTCGCCAACCGACAAACTACTGTTGTACGCTAATAGATAAACAAGTACGTAAACACCTATCCTCTTATGAATATTTTTTTACATTCAATAACTTAGGATTGTAACTACTATCAACTGTATATAACAGGGAAACCCTATTCAAGCCAATATGGATATTAAAGATGCCGACTACTTTCACCGGCTGCTTCATCTTAAAAAAGCATACAGAATCACAGGCTTTAGCTGCGAACAAACAGGTCCACGGGAACGAACCTTGGAAAATCCCACATCTCTCATATTCAGAAGATACATTGACTTGATAGAGATTCCAAATGACGGTTTCCCTGAACCTTACTTCAACTTTGCTTCCTACAATGAACTTCCAGCAAGAGCCGATGTCATAATTGCGATACTCACAGGTAATAATGTAATAACAATTTGATATCGATTCCTACATTTATTCATGGTGTTATTCTCATTGCAACACATTACATTGGTCATATTCAAGCTGTTAACAGAGTCCATACATCAGGAGATGCCACAAGAAACCGCGTCCGTCGAAGAACGATCGACATTCAAGACCTGAAGTACGTTTTCCATATCGAAAAAAATTACAACAATACACAGTAGAATATCTATGTACATCTAAGTAACCTTATATTTTTAACAGTGGCAACACCATTGTTCTTACACCCTGGCACGAAATGGCATTGAACTTTAATGTACAAGAATACGAACCAATGGAGAAACCGGTCGTCATAGCGGTCAGTTCATGCTGGGTTATGCGGTTCAACGGTACATACCTTCAACTAAAATCTTATTAAATAACGTCCTTAACAATAGTACCACTAACAGAAGGTCCAACATGTACAGGCATACAACTTTTGGGCACCTCAGCTACTCATTGGTATTTAAATCCAAACATACCGGAAACTTACCACATTAAACAACAGTAAGCACTACAAAAACATCCTAACACATTCCATATAATCATGCATATACTTACATATTTACACACACGATACAGGTACCTCCAACTGGCAGACACAAGACCAATCCATAACACGTACATACTAAGGGTCTGAACAGTAGCTATCCGGGTTGCGTTAAACCGTCAACGTGCCGGTGTTCGGGACTTTTACATATGTTTCTTATCATCAAGACTAGCAAGGTAAACATTTGTTATGCATCCAACTATATTCTAACAGGTTAGCCTAAGTTAAGCGAAAATTAAGTATTTCTTTAATACAACTAGATGCGACATCCTTTTAGCAAATAGGAACACATTGAGAAATGTTGGGGTATATTATAAACAAGCAAACTCAGATAGATTGAATATAAGGGGTGTTTGCAATTGTGTTTGGAAAACAGGTAACGCGTTTGGAAAGCTTTGTTTCCTGACAGATTGTGTTTTTTTTTGTATGATTAGGTGTTTTTATCACTTCTTCATAGTGTTTTATAAACGCAATAATCATATAGTTTTAAACAAAACGCAATCTCAAACACACTGTTGGTTTGTTTGGAATATTGCTTATGCACTATAAAGTTCAGTTTAATAACGTATTCATTATTTTATAGTTAATTCTTTTGATGAAAGTAGTTTAATAACTAATTTTTTTTGGAAAACTGCTTATGCACTATGAACATGTGTTTGGCATTAATCATAAAAGTGTTTACTTCTTTTGTTGTATGTACAACCTATATGTGTTACAAATTCATCTATTCCATGTGCCTATTATTGTAGTTGAATGACTTACGTTTGCTGTAGATCGAATGTATTTTCATTGAGATGTCATATAGCTATAGATCATATAGGATATATAGGTATTTAGTCATGTAGGTTGTTAGTTTGATGATAGTCGTGCACAGGTTGAAGACAAGTGTTTAAGTCTTTGACTTGAAAGGAATGCGGATACTATCATAGATGCATTTTTTTCATTTTCTTACTTGATAAGTGATGTAGAATTCAAATCATAGTTTTTAGATTCAGTCTATTTCATTTCACCAAATCTCCTCCCTTCATTCATACAGAACACACACACAAAATTAACAAAAAAACCTTCACCTACACATGCAGTTCAAGATCAAAAAAGGAGATTAAGTTGTTATGGATATTCAAAGAATGGTACAGATAATTACGGATTTGAGATCTTTGGCGGTGACTAGGTGGTCAGATAATCTGGTCAGCCACCATCATAATCTTGGTCACCGGAAAAGATAATGGTATGATTTTTTTTAATTTCTTATTGACTGCTGCTATATGATAGTCGGTATTGAAATTTTTGCCACTCAGCCAATATAGTCTTTTCTTTAGCTAATCATGTGATGGTCAATTCCTATGGTCTTTTACTATTTTTCCATATATGTGGTTAATTAATATCAGCATATTGGCACATTGCAAACTTGCAATTGATAACCATGTGGTACAATTTTCACAGTATATAAAAATCCCTAATATTTTCAGCAAACTACTAAGGAAAAGATCAAAAGTGAAATCCTTGATTGGTCGTCCATATGTCTGTACCTTGGTCGGGCGAGCATATGTTTGTGTCAGTTGTGTTTGTTACACAAAATGTTGCCATGAAACTGTGTGGGTTCAGTTTAACCTGCGATTGTCCACAACAAATAGTTATAGTAAGAATTTGAGATATCATATTTATTGAGAACACTTTGGGTTACTTTCAATCCGTTTTACCCATATGACCCATTTGCTTTACATTCAATACTTAACAGCTAGATATTGTCATTTGACGGATTTTCGTGCGTATGAAATAACATAGTTGTTTATTTTGACGATAATATCAGGACTCAAGTATTTGATTAGTGTTTCAGATAAAATCTAAAAGCTAAACATTCTTTATATTCTAAACACTTCAAATCGCTCGAACAGGTTCATTGTCATTATGATACAGTAATAGGTATGATGTAGGAAGATCAAAATGGAGCTTTTGTGATTCGATATCTGTTAAGTTAGGTTGCTTTAGTTATTCGTTTTACATTTTTTTTTTAGTTTTTTGTTATTGTTGTTATTTCTTAGTGTACGTGTCATTTATTTCTTAGGTGAAATGTAGACAACTAGGGATTATGTATTGTTGTTACTTCCGTTGAGTAAGGTTGTTTTACTTATTCGTTTTAGGTGTTTGGAAATTGGTGAGCCCATCTTATGTTGATTAGTCTTTGATATATAAAGGGATACACGTAACTAAAAAAAGTGAAAACCATGGCTATTGCTTATGTGAACAAAAAGATTAACGTATTTCGTTAATGTTTACTTTCCTTTGTTCGTTTTGCTCTAAATCTGCATTTTTATTGCTTATGTACCTGACACACTTTTTTCATTAAGAAATAAGACTTGAATTACCCCAGGAAGAAAACCACAACAATGATCATTTAATTTTCTTGGCTTACCTTTTACTTGATTTTGGTTATAGGAGAATCAACAGGAATGCGATGAAAGAGTCAAATGTGTTTGAGAACAATAAACCTGACTGCAGCATGAGGTACACACACAATTACTTATTACCTTTAAACACAAACTTCTGAGTTAGAAAATTCTATTCTCCTGTTCTACTTAGCAGCTCACTTATCAGACAGTTACATAAAACTCTGTTAATAATGATATACTAAGTCTTTTGATAATCTGTTACACTAAGATGCAACATTCTTACTTTTTCAGCAGGATCATTGTCCGATAATTCTAATGCTATTTGTTGGCGAGTTACATATTTAGATGTTAACAACTGAATGAAATTTTTAAGAGTTTACCACTAAACTTATTTGAACCATTTTGTTTTACCTATATTTAAGAGTTTAACCAGTTTGACCCATTGTTGATTAATACATTTCTTCTCACTTCATTTTAGGTACTTGAGCTGACATTGCAAGTGTTTAAAAGGATTAGATAGACGGGTAGAACAGAAAGCAAATGATATAAATAACAGATTAGTGAACTTGATTGTAAAATAGAAGGTATATTTCCAAAATATCTTTCCAGTTGACTGGCATTCTAAAGTCAATGATTTCATTTTGTATGTATTTCTTTTAAAATTTATTAGCGGGTTGTTTTATGAGAAATAGTCAACGGGTTGTCTTATGAGAAATGAACCTTATACAATTGCAACTTTTGCAAATGAGGCTGCAACTTTTGTAAGTATCTGTGATTTTTTTGTTTCATCGAGGCATCATGTAGGTCGCTTTTTTGCACAACACCCATCGACCCGCGCTCTCACCCATCGTCCCGCAGCTGAGCGCGGGTTGATATACTTGTTATTTTTTAATCGTAAGGAGAAATATCGCAAGAGTTTCATTCTTTTTATTTTTTAATTATTCCTTTCATTGTGTTTGTGAATCGTAAGGAATAATTTGATGGGTTTGAGAAATGAGTAGCTGAAAGGAGTTGAATTGTTATCTGTTAGTCTATTTTATAAAGAGAGAAGACATATATAAAGCAAATTCCATCAGACAATCAAAAGTAAAACGTGATGTGGCAAATCTAAGTGATTAATTAAAAAATAAAAATGACGTGTCGGTCGTTTTTCAGTTTCAACCGGTAACATGAGATAATATTGACTTTATCGTCACAAATTTAAAAATTTCAATACCTAGATTGGTAATAAAATAAGTTGGTTACCTAGAACGGTAAAAATTGAAAAGTTCGTTGGTAATATACAGACTTGAGCATTTCGACCCGAATCCCGAAATCGAACCGGAACCGTACCGATTCCCGGTATACGGTATACGGTACGGTACTGGGACTACGAAATAAGGTGAAAAAAAATCAGGACCACTAATTCGGTACGGGACCAGTACCAAATCGGGAAATTCCCGAAAAAAAGCGGGAAAAACCCGATCACCGGTATCCGAATCCCGTTCGGTACGGTACCGATACCGCTAAGTTATGCTTGGGAAAAAATCGGTACCACTAATTCGGTACGGGACCGGTACGGGACCGGTACCGTGCTCATCCCTAAGTTAATGTAATGTTTTATTTTTATTAATGAAATTTTAATTTTAAGTTTAATAAAGTTTTTTTTTATATATAAATGAAAAAAAAAGTGGGAAAAGTGAGACTCCATAACACCAAAAATTTTGGTGTTGACTAGGGAGGGTGTTTTTGGTGTTATAAGGTGTTTTGGTGTTGTGGGAAAAAGTGGTGATGTGACACCACTTTTTCCTCACGGCTTGAGCCACGGCACGAGACCACACCTAGTGCTCTATAAAAGAGACTGATGTGCAACTACGGGTGTAACTAAGTCAGGAAGAGTGGAAACTGGTACCTTGCAAGTATCTAGCTTATATACAAAGGATTCATCCCTCTATTTTACAACGACCAGCCTTTTCAACCATTAGCGCTATATTTTACGACGACTTGCTTAAAGATAATTGGCGTTTGTACCTGTTGAGTCAACTTGATAGTTAAAACACAAGTTTCATGTTTTCAACTCAAGCTGTCACATGCGGCAACAATGTCATAAATTTTATACCAAACAAGTTATCCCCAAAAGATGTCTAAAGATACAGACAGGTGATCTAACAACACTAGCCAAACAGCCAGATACAAGGTAAGATAGACTGAATTTGAAGCCTAATTGCCATCTTTCTAACGTGCTTAATTCACAAAGACTCAAAAGATAAAATAGGAGGCTTTTAAAGTTTAGACTAACTAACTAAAAGAGCACAATATTAGAACCACCGTCGCTCACTCTTCATTATCCTGCTTTCAAGGGTCTGGTGTAGCTACATGCTCTCCATCTTTCATATGAATTTATATAATAAATTATATACTATAAATAACAATTCAACAAAACAGCTTCAGCTGTACAATGTTTATAAACAAGTATGTAGAATTTAAAAGAAAAGTAAACTAACTAGTCATCTTCTCACGCTTTGCCATCTTATTTTTTGTTGAGGTTTCGGGTGCAAACTCACTTAACCTCTTCTTTCCATATTACAACATGTAGACATAATAAGGCAAAACATAAGTAAATCGAAAGTTGTATTGATAACTCGTCATTTAATACAAAAAATAAAACTAACCTTTTTTGGCGTCTCCTCATTGCTGTTATCATCAATATCAACGGATGAATCCTTCTTACCCTAAAAGGCAACAAGTACATAAACACTATCTAAATCATCACAAATACGAACTACTAAAAACAATACAATATCAACAAATCACATGACTCAGAATCGTCACAACTAAGATATCTACATGAGTGTGCTTAACAAGTTCATACACATGTGCAAAGTACCTGATCATCAACATTATCTAACCCCAAATCATCTTCATCTGGACCAACAAACAAATACATAATAAGAATCAACAGAAACTAACAGGGTGCTTGGGATTGCTAATTTTATAGCTTATATAGTAGAAACCTGTTTTTTGTGTTTATTACAATATTAAATAAGCAAATAAACAGTTATTGCTAAACACTAGAATCTGCTTATTAGCTTATTTTTAAGCACATAAGCACCTATATAATCAATCCCAAAAACCATCTAAATATTAAATATAAGGTGTAGACAGAGTGATGACTCAGCAAAACGGAAAGTAGGTCAAGGATACACAACTAAGATAGAAGAGCAAACGGCTGAAAATCAGATAATAGTATATCAGTGCCTAATTTAACATCAAGTGAATTAGATTTATAAAACAGAAGTCAACACAAAAGGATATTCTTGTGAATTAAGCACGTTAGAAAGATGGCAATTAGGCTTGGAATTCAGTCTATCTGGCTGTTTGGCTAGTGTTGTTAGATCACCTGTCTGTATCTAGAGACATCTTTTGGGGATAACTTGCTTTGGTTTAAAATTTATGACATTGTTGCCGCATGTGACAGCTTGAGTTGAAAACATGAAACTTGTGTTTAAACTATCAAGTTGACTCAACAGGTACAAACGCCAATTATCTTTAAGGCAAGTCGTTGTAAAATATAGGGCTAATGGTTTGAAAAGACAGGTCGTTGTAAAATAGAGGGAGTAATTGTTTGTTTTTAGTTTTAAACTTTGTATACTTGCAAGGTACCATTCCACTCGTCTTGACTTAGTTACACCCGTAGTTGCACATCAATCTCTTTTAGATATAATGCTTAAGACACTCATGTCAGTAAAAATAGTTAGAAAATAGTTAGATCTAAGATGAGTGAGCCTCAAGAGGTGGAGCAATATTTGTAATCATGAAAAAGGGGATTTCATTACCAAAATTCGCTCGCTCGCTTGCTCGCTCCCTCCCTCCCTCTCTCTCTTTTTTTTTTAGGTGACACCCTCACTGGCATGTCACGAACCGATAGAAGCAGCCTTAGATATCGATCCCAAAAAAAGTAATATGGGCTCAACTAAACACGCATAATTCTTTTTAATCAAACCCGTACTAAAAATGATATGCTCTAAACTAAGCCCATTCATATCTCTCATCTTGCACTATATGGCCATCTTGCAAACCCATACTTAATTTAAACAAACTTGCTTTAAGAATTCTATATAGTTCGACTCAAATCAACTGGCTATAAATATTTACTAATAAATGATATGACAAAGTTTCATTTCATTGTAAACCACGGCGTTTTACTACATCCACAAAGAAACATTCACAAACATGTGTTGTGATGTTTTGATTTCTCTCTCTTCTTTTTAATTTATCCTATCACACATAAACAACACATGTTTGTGGATGTTTCTTTGTGAATTGTTTGTGAATGTAGCAAAACTCAACTATTAAAGTAAAAATGATAAAGGGCCAAGTCTATAAAAAACAAAAGAATAACAACATATTAGAAAATACTTGAATTCATACACGTGTAACACGTGTTATAAAGGCTATCAAAAGCAATTTGCATAAATAATCCCGAACACTTCAAAACCAGTTCTTCGTAGACAATTGCCTAGACTTGGACCATGATTTGGAAAACTTGAAAAGGATACAACACTTAGCCAAGTTGCCAGTAAATTAGATTCAAAGTTACCAATTTATCCTATTTTTTGCTATTGGTGTTTGCTTTACTCTATGTTAGGGATGTCAAGAAGTTCATACACTGATAAAAGATGTTATTGATAGGAGGTTGTTGTATATAGCACATAGCTGTAAAGGGACATTTTCCTACTTACGACCTATTTCCTTTTTTAGCTCTAGTTTAATTTACAGTATGTAACCAAAGATTGAGGTTGGAAAGTGTTAGTACAAAAGATGGGCGGTGAAATGGATTGGTAATGCTTATTGGGCCGGGCCAATAAACTATCGGTGGATGATGGCAAATTAGTATAAAAAACGTTGTGGTGGTCATGCTTACAAAAGGTAGTCGTGATCTTTGGCTTAACAGAAACCGAGACTTCTTGTTTGAGGATTTGTGATTAAAAGAGAATAGATAAGGTAAAGCGTAGGTATTTTTTTACGACTGCATTGAGGTTTGTGTTGTGTGACTGAGTGAAAACTTATAAGTGGGAGGCGTGTTAAAATGAGATAGGGTTTGTGGTTAACAAGCAGGATTACCCGCGTGTTCATGCGGGGCGTTAATTTTTCGCACGTTGTTGCGGGCCATTAATTGTTTTTTTTTGTGCGGGTTAATTTTTTCGGTCTCATGTTTAA
>BQNB010107914.1:0-23062 GCA_026074375.1 Tanacetum coccineum | reverse complement strand
TTCAAACTTAGTTTCCACAGATTTTCCTTTCATCTTTTCTATGAGTTTCTTCAACTCACTTATTGCAATTCCTTTGTCTTCACGAGTTTTGTAAAGCTTAATCTGAGCCTCTTTTGCTTGTGACATTATGGAGATGGTTTCTTGATGTGCACAAAGCTCCTTTTTCATATCCGAAATCGTTTGATTTAAATCATTTATTTTTCGAGTATATGCATTAGATGATTTTTCAAAATCGATTTTGTATGACATTAAATCCCCTTTAGCTTTTGCACAATCAATTTCCACCTTTGACGCATAATTCACATCATTATACTTATCAAGTTCCGCTTGGAACTTCTTAAGGTCTTTAAACATCAACTGATTAGTCTTGGATAGTTCATTGTTTGCTTCTTTGAAATGGTTATTTGATGAATCTAAACTTTTATTCTTAGTTTTGAATCCTTAATTTCACCTTTTAATTTATCAACTAACTCCTTGTTTGATGATTCTAAAAATTTGTTTCGGTTTTTGCTGTCATCAATTTCACATTTTAGTTTCTGAATTAAAGAAGTAAGCAAATCATGTTCTTGATCAAGATCATCGGTTTCATCCTGGTCATCCTGAGCTCTATCATAACATATATCCGATGAATCAATAGTGATATTGGAGTCACCTTGTCCCGTCATATATATGTCATTACTAGATTCAGGTTGCTCAGGATGTTCATTTTCCATGGCAAACACATTATAGTTGTCATTATTGTTTTGTACCTTATGCATTGGCTCATCATCAAAGATTGGTCCAAAATTGTCAACTGGATCTGGAGTAACCTCTTGAATCTGTGCCATGTACATATAATGTGCTTCTAATTCCTGTTCTTCAGACTTATCATCAGTATCATCCTTCCAATCAGCTTGTTCTGTATTCAACTGAACCTCAGCTTCCTCTTGTTTACACAATATCATCTTTTCTTTGTGATAAGCTGCATCCTTTACTCATTTTGGTTTCTGACATTCCCTTGATACATGCCCATATTCCTTGCAGTTGAAACACTGAATCCCAGACTTTTGCACTACCGGAGTACCTACATTTTCCCTAGCCCCAGCAACATTGACTACCCTTCGGATTATTCATACCCAGTTGCCTCTGTTTGTTCTTGGAGAATTATCTGATTGCTCGGACTGGTGTTTGATGAAGTTTTCGAAGGTTGTTGTTGGGAGGTTTGTGATTTATATTGAACGAAAGAGAAATTAAGCTATGAGTTCTTCAATCTCCTTTTCAATTTGACAATTTTCACTCATCTTCAGTAACCGTAGCAGTTCTGATTTTTTTTTTTTCATAAAGTAGGAGCAAGAAGAGGTAACATTTGCTTTTTCTTCTGTTTTCTTGGTTGTAGATCCAAGATCCTGACTCGACATAGGGTATGAATAACATTGATTGATTAAAGCACAGACGGAATAATGAGAATAAGAACACAATCAACATTACTAATAAGGTTTTCTTTATTCAAACATGATAAAGAAACTATTACTACTACTAACTACTACACACGCTCTATGCGTTTCTAGACTCTCATTGGAGAAGTCTACTATTAAATGGATACCTCTAACCTAGAACGTCCTACCCTCTTTATTAATAGGAGGGAGGTAGGGTTTACAAGACAAGATAAGATCAATCTTATTTAACCAGTCTTCAATCATCATAAATACTATTTGACTTATTTAACCAGTCTTCAATCCATCAATAAATACTATTTGACAGTCTTTCAATCATCATTAATATATTTGACCAGTCTTCAATGCAGCATTAATGTTGATTTTATCTTTAGCTGAGCATTAAATACTGTTTGACTAATTCTTCAATCATATTAATGTTATTCCAGCTTTGTCTTGTAGGTCCTCCATGTTTAATATGTTTTGTCATAATCAACTCCAAATTTTAATTCCCAACAATCTTCCCTAGTTGATTAATGACAAAACAATAAGCACAAGGCTTCCTGTAGCTTAATTATAGATGAAGAACTTTCCCTGAATCCATGCACTCTTCCCTTTTTGTCATAATCAAATAGTAGTGATGTAGATGGTTAAGATATGAACAATAAGCGTCCCTTAAAAGTATTTTAACCAATCTCTGAATCTCGAACTCAGTAGCATAGATCATCTCTTCATTTCAGTACGAAAAGACTTGTATTATATATTATGTAATAATAATGTCTTTGGATAATTCATTTAGTCAATAATGCATGGCGATTCACATGCAATGGCCGATGTCTCACGTGAGTAGCTCCATCGCTTCAACGCCAGTTATCCTAGATCCAATGTCAAGGGCTGTATCGTATCATACTCCGACCAAATATTTGTAAAGGAGCGTGTAACTTTTCCAATCAAGAATTATAGCATAAACTGAACCTCCAAATGAACCATACACATCCCTCACTTGTTCACAGATCAGATATATGTCATTACTAGATTCAGGTTGCTCAGGATGTTCATTTTCCATGGCAAACACATTATAGTTGTCATTATTGTTTTGTACCTTATGCATTGGCTCATCATCAAAGATTGGTCCAGAATTGTCAACTGGATCTGGAGTAACCTCTTGAAGTTGTGCCATGTACATATAATGTGCTTCCAATTCCTGTTCTTCAGACTCATCATCAGTATCATCCTTCCAATCAGCTTGTTCTGCATTCAACTGAACCCCAGCTTCCTCTTGTTTACACAATAACATCTTTTCCTTGTGATAAGCTGCATCCTTTACTCGTTTTGGTTTCTGACATTCCCTTGATACATGCCCATATTCCTTGCAGTTGTAACACTGAATCCCAGACTTTTGCACTACCGGAGTACCTACATTTTCCCTAGCCCCAGCAACATTGACTGCCCTCTGATTATCATACCCAGTTCCTCTGTTGATTCTTGGAGAATTATCTTGATTAGCTCGACTGGTGTTTGATGAAGTTCGAAGGTTGTTGTTGGTAGGTTTGTAGATTTTCTTGAACGAGAGAGAAATTAAAGCCATGAGTTTGTCAATCTCTTTGTCCTTTGATATTTCATCATCTTCAGTAACCGTATCAGGTTCTAGATCATAAGTAGGAGCAGAAGAGGTAACAATTGCTTTTCCTCTGTTTCTGGTTGGTTGTTGTTGTCTCGTGGAGGAATATTGAGTGTTTTGAGTAGGATGGTTTTGATGATGATAAACTAGTTGTTGTTGAGCAACAAGTGCAAGTGGATTAGCAGTACGTGCTAGTCTTTCAGCTCTTATCTCATTGACTTCATTCTGGTGTTGCTTTAGAATGTCATAAAGCTTGTGATAGGAGACAGTCTTCAGCTCTTGACTCTGCTTAACAAGTGTCACAAACCTTTGCCATTCTGGTTGTAGTTGAAGTAAGAACTGGACATTCACTTGATGATTGGTAACATGACACTGACTTCGGACAAGCTCATTCATCATCTTGTAAAACCGTGAGTAATATGATTTAGGTGATTTACCATCCCGTGATGTGAATTTTCCAAACTCCCAATATAAATTGGTTTCAAGATCTTGAACATTGATTGATTCACCTTGTTTCAACCTTTCAATGGCTTTCCATATTTCACATGCATTCGGACAAGCATCAACTATGGAGTAGATATCATTATCTATCCCTGTGAGAATGATCTGAACGGCTTCTGCTTCGGCATTCAGTTGATCTCGTATGTCTTGTGAAACATTCTTATAGTTCTCCATAAACCTCTCTGTAGTTGTTTCAGAACTACCTTCAGCAACTGGAACTGTTTTCTCAGCCCATTGATACGTGTATGGTGGATTTTAGCTTGTTCGAGTTAAGGAGTGAGCAATCATGTGTGTCTATTCCGTCGTTACGGATGTGTATGCGTGGTTTTGTCGCCTTTTCTGGAACATTGGTATTGGTTACTTTAAGATTATGAGATTGTACCGGTAGTATATTAAATTCTAGAACTTATTTTTTTTTTTTTATGATGCATCCCGATGCACGCATTGTAAGTGTTAGGATTTGCTTGATTAAGAAGCATTAGGATTAACACATTTTTTTAAACATGTTAATTGTTATGATGGTCACACCGATCATATAACTATCCTACACCCTTGCCATGCACTCATCTTTAGTGCAGGATGCCCCTAGTACAATCCTCCGAAGCCTATCCTTTTTCACGGTTCTCGTAATTTTCTGGTTAAGCTGGACTATTAATGAAGAGCATTATCACCCTTAAAAAATCTGTTACGCCCAAAATCGTCAAGCCCACTTTGTATGTACTCTTTTTAGTACATTATTATTTTAACCTAAGTTAATTATTTGAGTACCCGGTTACTAAGTCTTTATCTTGTAATTATTGTTTTGGGACGCAAAAAAAACCCACACAAACACAATTGGGATCATGGTAGTATGTATTTCGTGAAAGAATGGGGAGAAAAGTTAGTCAATTCCCATATATTGTTAGATGATCTCATGTTATTTTGATCCACCTTAATCGGGTCATTAGTATAGGTTGTAAATATCGAGATGTAAAGCTCAAGTTTAGGGCGGTACGTGTTATACACCCCAAGTTTTGATGTATTATGTTATTCAAAAAAAAAAAGAAAGAGATTGATGTAGGGGGGAAGTTTTATGTGTAGCAGTTTGTCTATCTTCGTCCGAGTCTTGCTAGCAAACCAAACAGCAGTGTATTCGTGTAAATAATTAGCTAACCTTTCCACTCCAATTCACCAAATCCACCAAAGGTATTCACAATCCATTTTCGTGTTCTTTGTATAATGTTATCCTTAACCTACACCCCAAACCCTGTAAAAAGACCTCTTAGATAGTAATGAATATATGCTTGCGACGCCCTAGCGATGGAAGGTTTGATCCTTTTACAAGCCTATCGGTAATGTATATGCATGACAGGTATGAGTGTTTGATTTTTCTGTTTTCCCTTATGTTATATTTATTATACACCGAGTGCAAGAAGGAATCACCAACACTTATGTAGTGTTGTATATACTTTTTGTGCTTTTATTACAAGGACTAGATGGTTGTGTTGTAATATACTTTTAAGAGTAGAGTAAAAAGATCTCATATTGTATTGTGAGGTAGAAAGGTCTATTTGCTTGAGGACAAGCAAATCCCAAGTGTAGGGGTATTTGATGAGGTGTCATTTTATACACTTTTTCGGGGTCGTTTAACCCCCTAAATCGTGCATTTATGCTCAAAATAGGTACTTAATCGTTCCTTTTCAGGTATTCAGCATTTGGAGGAAATACACGTGACTTTGGCTCATTTGGAGAAGAAACGGACAAGACTACGGACCTACACCAACATCTCTCAAGAATTTCTATTCAGAAGCTAGAGACGGCGTCACAGATTACACGTGACGCCGTCACAACTCATCTCAAAACGGTGTCACAAGATCTCCAGACGACGTCAAAATGCATGACCCAGCCCATTATCTAGAATATTCTATTCTTGACGGCATCACGATTAAAACGCGACGCCGTCATAGTGATTTTCCTATATATACAAATCCGTTTTTAGGGCCTCAAAACCCTATTGTACTTCCTTCAATTCATGTTTTAATCAAGTAAGACTATCTTAATCATTCAATATGTCCTGTTGTGTGATTCCATAATCTGTTCTGCTTTATCTTTAACATGTTTTGGCTATCCCCTTTCTATTGTGTTCATTTCTGAATTGTATGAAACCAGAATATAGATCTTATGGTGTTTTGCATCTTGTGATGAATATGCATGTTAGGTCTTAGAAAACCAGCTTTTGTCTGTATTGCAGTTGATATGTCTAGGGAAACATGATTGTGTAGAAAGAATACCATCGGGTAACAGTCTTCATACTACCTTGCACCTTAATATGGTTGATCCACTCTTAATATATTTCAATTGCATTTAATATACTCTTGGGGGGCGGGTAATAGTCTTCATACTACCTTACTTTGTGTTTTGCCTCAACGGAATATTAAGTAGACGGCGGGTTCGTGTAATTCGTTCATGACTTAGGAAATAGTTACATAGATCATCACAAGTGTGACAAAGCAACAACACTAGGAGAAGCAATCTAGGGAGTAATACATAATTAAATGAACACAATCTTTTATTATATTGTTATCACCAGTAGCGTAGATTATTATTTAGTTTAATAGCTAAAACCAAACCAACCTCTCAAATATATGATTTACCTGCTTTCCTATAAACATAAAAATACAAAAATAATCTTCTCTCAACCTTTAGAATTCTGTTAGACCGTGATCAAGCCTTCCCAACCTATTCCCTTAGAGAACGATAACAACCCCCTGAGTCTTGCCTATACTACTACTACACAACGATAGGTATTACTGCCTAGGAGGTTGTAAAAATTCGTGTGAAGTCCTACGACGACGCATCAACTGCACAATAGTGTATAAGGATTCTGCTTGATAAGAGGCATTAGGATTAAGACCCCATGTTTTAAACCAGTAATTACTTATGATGGTCACATCGATCATACCCTCTTGCATGCACACATCATTAGTGCAGGATACCCCTAGTACAACCCTCTGAGCCTATCCTTTTTCACAGTTCTCGTAATTTTCTAGTTAAGCCAGACTATTAATGAAGAGCATTGTCAACCCTTAAACCAATCGTTACACCCAAATCGCCTTAGCCTACCTTGTATGTACTCCTTTTATGTAAAAATTATTGTGTTTAACCCATGTTAATTATTTAAGTACACAGTTGCTAAGTCCCTATCCTTGTAAATACACATTTGGGACGATTAGGATTCATGGTAGTATTTATTTCGCGGAAGAATGGGGAAGAAAAGTCAAGTCAATACCCCTATACGTTTGTTAGATAATATCCATATTATTTTGATCCACCTCAAATCGGGTCATTAGTTAGATTGTAAATATCAGGTATGTAAAAAGATCAAGTGTAGGGGTACGTGTTGTAAACCCTAAGTTATGATGTATTATGTTATTCAAAAAAAAGAAAAAAATAGAAAAGAAAAGAAAGAGATTGATGTAGAGTTTTGTAGCGTTTGTATATCTTCGTCCGAGCTTGCTTTAGCACCCAACCACGTGTATTCATATAAATAATATAGCTAGCCCTTCCACACCAAAATTCACCCAAGCACCCACATGATCACATCCCTTTCCCGTTTCCATTATATGTTATCATACACCTACACCCCCCACAAACCCTTGAAAAGACCTCTTAGATAGTAATGAATAATGCTTGCTCCTAGCGGTGGAGTGGTATGTGCTATTTTACACATACCTTTTGCCGTGTAAAACGAACCCAAAAGACCAAAAACATAACAAAAATGGCAAAAATATGTGTTATTTTGTGTTTTGTATGTGCAGAAACGGATATTAAAGAAAATGGGACAAAACAAAGACAAAGATAGACAAAACCGGACACGAGATGGAAAAGAGCCGTGAAAAGCCGCGGCCAAGACTGCAATTTATCAGGAAAAACCAAGACAAGACCTTAAACCCATAAAATTTCCAAAACCGTCAAAGCAATAACCATAGTTAGTCCTTAATTCATAAAAATACTAACGCGTTAAACCTTACCATTACAAACTTAACAAAAGTTAATTAATCATTTATAAACCAAAAAACATTTAACCGGCCAAACTATTTTTATTAAGCCCAAGTCAAACGTCCAAAGAAAGAAAAGGGCGCCAAAATTGTTATTTTGTTCCACGCGCTCTTCCCCTTTTCAACCCCTTGCATCATAATTTAATCCGATTTAAGTAGATTTAACCCTTCCTAGAAGAACAAGTCTGACACTTCTGACATCTAGGGGAGCCATGCTGGCAATCCCAAAACTTAATGATGGTTTTGAAAAAAAGTGTCATAGATCCAAACGGTAAGATCAAGAGCAATTAGAGACGGTTTATGAATTAATGTTGAGAATCAAGGATTGAGGAGCGTATGAAGATCTTGAAAGCTTCTTCCACCTGGCCTATAAAGAGAAGGCCTTCACTCGTAGAGCAAAATAACTAGGAGTAGGAGTAGGTGTAGCTTAGTATAGCTTATTGCTTATTTTTCTAGCTTATTATGTTTTCAATATTGTAATTTCCTTTTCAAGTCATGTAATTTCAAGTTTTATTAATAAAATTTCATTTCCTTTCAATTCTGTCTTTTAAATTCTGTTTTTACATAATTGCATTTTGGTTCAATCAAGTTTTCTAAAGTCATTTAAATAAGCTCATAAGCTCTTCTACTTATAAGCTACTGCTTACTCACTTAAGCTCAGCTGAAAGCTTAAAGTGAATAAGGTTTCCATTTACACAGTCTCAAAGTTCATTGAATAAGCCCATTTGGAAGATAAGCTATTCCGAAGGGCTTATAGGGCTTATTCTCGCTATACTTATCTGCTAGTAGATTAAGCTAATTGAGCATTTATAGTCCCAGTTTTAAGCTGGGGCTGAGGTACATAATCCTTCACTTAATTTTTAGTTTGAGTCTTTTCTGCTTCCTTTCTTTTTTAATATTGTGATTATTTCTGCTTATTGATTTCTAGTTTCTGTTCTTAGAGTAGCCTATTGATGCTTAAAATAGTTGTTTGTTGCTATCTAGTTCTCAGTTAGTTTAAAATTTTTAATTTTCATGTATTTGTTCCTTAAAACAGTTGACAATCAAAAAATAGTTTGCATAGTCTATTTAGCTTATTGTCTGGCTATTTGATTATTAAAACATGTCATAGGGTCTGTTTCAGCATTGTAACATCTGGTATTTGAATTCTTAGCCTTGGATCTAGGTTTTATAAGCTAAAAATGGAATTAGACAAATTAAAGGGGTGTTTGGCACAGGACAGCACTAATTGATTTAGTGCTGTCAAAGGTCATTTAGTCCATTAATTTGATCTTAATTGTCAAATTGGAAGTTTTAAAAGATTAGTTTTTGAGGTTTCTTATTAGGTTGAATTAGCTTTTATAAGTTGAATGTTGTTTTCTTTAATCTATGGTATTTTCATAAGCATTTTATGCTTAAACCTGTTCTACGTTGTTTTGTTATGTTCTATCTACTCTGTTAGGTCATTCTAATAATGTAGAAACTAAGTCTTTAGCTTGCATTGTTAGTTTTAAGTTTTGGACATTTTTATTGTCAAATGCATCAGTAGTATAAAAGGCTTTATAGCCATTTTTCAAATCAAAATTTAAGCTAGTAAAAGTAGGATTTAGGTTTTCAAATTTGGTTTACAAGTAGTTTATAGGATAATTTAGATCTGTTTTAGCTTATTTCAGTATAATCAGCTTATTTACTTATCTGTTTTTAAGCTTGAAATTAGCATTTTATCTTTTCAAATAAAAAGTTACTCAGCTCATACTGAGTCAATCTGCCTTTTTCATTCAACTTTTTCTTAGCTTATTTAGTTTTCAAACTGTTTTTCAATTGATGTTTTAAGAAGCTTTTGTGATGAGCTTTACTAGGTATAGGGCTTATTGCTAAGGTTCCATTAGCCTGGTTAAAATTAAGCTCAAAGTTGCCTAACTTGTTTGTTTTTAAACAGTTGTCATCAAAGTGCTTAATTTGGATTTTTCAGCTTATTGCTTGTTCATTATGGTTAATTCTTGTTTTGACTTGCTTATTAGGGTACGTTGTAGTTGCTTTAATAGCTTATTAAGTCCTAGTTCTTTAGCTATTTTAGTTTTTTAAGCTATTTAAGTTTGAAAAAATCCAAAAAAGTAGTTTAAGTGCAATATGTCTGATTTAATAAGCTGTTTTCTAGCTTATTCATTAATTTTCACAAAAAGTTTCTTTTATAAAAAATGTTCCTTATAAACAGTTTTACAACTTTGCTTTTTAAAGTCTTTGCAAAAATAAAAAAGGGAAGAGAGAAAGTCAGGGGTGAGCCAGGCTCGAACCCCTGACCTCTACTCTCCTCACCCATTAATAAACGACCTCCACCACACACACACATACCATTGCCGCCCATTGGACTTTTACGTCCTAAGGTGCGTGGTTATCTTATAACACTTTATAAGTGACTAGATAGAATAAGTAAATTTCGTAGCTTATTTTTATTTTTTGAGCTTATTCGTAAAAGCTCTAACTGAGCTTATATTTTTCATCTAATCTACTCTTCATAAGCCACTTTTCAGTATTTTTCCATAATTTTTAGGATAAGTTTAGTATTTTTCGTGAATTAATTTTGTTAAAAACTTTAAAAAATCATAAAAAATAGAAAAATAATCAAAAAAATAATTTTCTTTTTTTATAAAATTTTCTTTTATCATATTCTAGGCTTAGGTTTGAAATTTACTTTCGTAGGGTTAATATTTTGAAATTTCACTTTTTTAAAAGAATGGGATTTCGTTCCTTTCTCGTTTTCTTCGTTTTTAAAATTTAAGCACCCTCCATTAGAATTTCCTTAGCTTTTTATTAGTAGTTAGTAAATTAGGATTGGAAATAGTAGAAAAATAGTTTTAGGATTAATTTTCGATAATTTATGTTTTAAATGTCGCGTTTTAAATTCCCATTTACATTTTAATGCTTACATGTTTAATTGTTATTTCTTGTTTACTTAATTTCGTGCATTGATTTACTTGCCATTTAAATTTAGTAGGATTTAGAAAAACCAATTCAAAAATCTTTGAAACCATTCAAAACGCGCGATCACGGACTTAACCGATTTTCAATTCACGCTTCGTCGAGGGAAAACGACCCGGGAGGTTTTTGAGACTACTTTGGTTAAAAGTTCGTTTCTAAAACCCGACGGAAAATACTTACTATACTATTATTTGATATAATCCTTATATACTATATATATTTACGTATAGCGTATTCGGAGCGTATCAAATTTTTGGCGCCGTTGCCGGGGAAGTGTGTTACGATTATCGTGTTTCGTTCGAAGATTAGTGTTTTTGAAGAACCTTCCTCGTGAAGTTATTTTCCGTTTGTGAATATTTTACACTTCTATTTTCTTTTATTTTAATATAAAAATAACCATTTGTTAATCGTTGTTACGGCTCACCTTTAGATTACGTGCTATAAGGAAAGTTTAAGGCGGGTTTGATCAACATCACCCAAAAGGAGAAGGGTTATTCTAAATAGCGCCTCGCGCTTACCAACTCCTCCGCTTTCTTGTACGTATTTTTAGAGAGCTACCGTGCACGTTTAATTTTCGGTTACCAAAAATATTTTTTATTTTAATTCCTTTTCTTATGAATTATTTTCAAAAGCCCAAAAATATTATCCGTTACCTCTTATCCGTTTAATTCTTTATTCTTATCCTCTATATTGTTTAATTCTTTCTTATGACGTCATTTAACCAACGTGAGTGTACGGGGTGTGGACAACCATGTGATGGCTTTTATTGTTATCTATGTACATGTCCGCAGTGTGGTGTTAATCTTCTACTTGGAACTTGTTTAAATTGCACTTATGGTGATGGAAAGCCAGTCACTTGTTGTGGGTGTGAAGGCCCGTTAAAAGAAGGATTTTGTTCATTTTGCGCTTCAAGAGATAGAAATTCATTCAATTATAATCCAAATCCGAATTCTTTCAATGAATCTCAAAATTTTTTCGACTACCCTCCACAACCCCAGTACGAGACGAATATTTGTGAGTTATGTGGAAACGATGCTCATTTTGGTTACGATTGTTCACTTCAAGTTCCGTTTGTTTACAACCCGGACCCGTGTTTCGATCAAAACTATGATAATAATTTTCCACTAACTTCACCAAATTTTTCACAACAATATCTTTGTTGTGAAAACTGCGGGGGTCCTCATGAGAATTTTCAGTGTCAACCGTTGAACCAAAATTTATTTGAACCTAATCATTGCTATAATTCTAATTTTTCCGGTTTTGACCAACTTCAAACCCCGCCGTTTTCCGTCATTCATCATCCTCCTCAAGCAATGGATACGGAAATGTTGCAAGCTAGAGGAAACTTAATAGAAACCATTCATGCCTTTTTAAAGGAGTATGATCATATACCTCCTAAAGAAAAGTGCATGGCCTTATTACTAGCTGAGGAGAGATTTCTTAAAATTAAGCAAGATGTGGAAGAAGAGCAGAATCAACCTGAAGTTATGCAAGAATTGCTACTTAAGCTTATGAATGATTTGCAAATTCTTAAGGGAATTCAACCAAAACAGGCAGAGTAGGAGGATCCGGCATCTCAAAATTTTCTTATAAATTTGAATTTTCCTATGGCTGATGATGATGAGTATACTGTTATATATAGAAAGCCTAAAGTAATCACACCAGACTTACCGATCGAGGAGCCCGATAACTCTCTAAATATGGGGGACGAGCATCTTAACACTATTCCGGAAACAGAAAAGTCTAGTGTTGAGAACCTTGTCCCAATCCTAAGTGAGTTTAAAGGTATTTTCGAAGATATTTGTGATGTGCCGTTTTGTGATAATGATCATTCTGATGCTGAATGTGGACTTATTAACTCTTTGCTTAGTCGAGATATTTTGATCACATCTCTTAAGATTGATTTTCTTCCCGAGGAGTTCGACGGTGAACTCGATCTTATTGATCCAATTTTACCGGGAATTGATGGAAACGATTATGATGAAGACGATTTTGATGAAGAAGAAGGAGAAAATGACAATGATATTCTTTAAATAGAGGACGAGATTCTTTGTGAGAAATTATTAAATGTCAATCTTCTCATTAATAAGATCGAAGCGTTGAATCTTACTCTTTCTACTCCTTTTGTGCTCAAAAATCCCTCCTCTTCTCCTATTCTAGTTGTGGATAGTGACTTTCTTGTAGAGGAGGTTGATACATTTCTTGTTCCGGAAGACTCGATACCTTCGGGTATTGAGAGTGATTTAGACTCAGAATGGGATATCGTTTTTCTTGACAACTTACTTAACGATGATCGTATTCCTAAGTATGAGCGTTTTACCTTTGACATTGAGCCCGATGCACCTGTGATAAACAATTTTGATGAGCTTAATGAAGACGAATGTTTTGACCCAGGGGGAGGTGAGATTGATGTTTCTCAAAATTTTGAAGATGACGATTCCTTCGCATTTGTCATTCGGACTTTTCTCTCATATCGCACCTACCCTGTGGATTCTCCTTTACTTCTCTCCACCGGGAGTGAAGACACCATTTTTGACCCCGGCATCTCTACTTAGAGCCAATGGCATCTCATCGGGATGGAACTTTCATGTGCTTTAATGTTTATCCAAACATTAATGAAAGTCCGATTGAGATTTCTCTCTTCCATTTGCTTTCTCCAAGGACGAATGAATTCGGGGATCGAGTCAAGCTATGTGACTCGGTTACCAAAAACAAAGCGCTTCGTGGGAGGCACCCCATGCTTATCCATCTTTCTTCTTTCTTATTTCTAATGTGATGTGAGGAGGCTTGTACTCTTCCGATTCTTGTTGTTTGTGCTTGTGATTGTTTGTAGGATGGACCCAAAATTTTTGAAGACTCTCGTGTTCGGTGTTTTGTCCCGGTCCACTCGAGCTTCCTAGCCTTTGCTTGCCATTAGTTTGGGGAAATCCGATATCCTAGATTATTATCGACTAACATTTATCTTTTAGCATACTTGATAAACGGCTTGAGATTTTTGTGATACTTTCTTCACGCTTGGATTATGCATTCGACTTTTTGAGTTCTAGTATGGGGTTTTTTAAGTCTTAGGCTAGGAAATATTGAGGACCATATTTAATTTTAGTATGGGGTAGTATCTACCCTTTGCCCGTTGTTCTCACGTACCCCGTTTTCCCACAAAAATTTTAAATTTTTAAGTCTTAATATCTAGTTTATTGTTCATATATATAAAAAAAATGTGTGTAATGGAAAATAGAAAATAGTTGATAAAAATAATAAGTGTTTTGACACGAATGTAGGCTTTCCGTTGGTGAGAACGAAAAGTAAATTTTGACCCGACCGGTTTTATATCTTAGCTTTCTCCTTAACATATATAGATTGAATTTTGCTAATCTTTTATACAAGGAGCTATAAAACGCAAGTCTAGCTTAAAAAAGTCAAGACTTTGCAAGTTCCCATAATTGATTTTAAATATGCGAAGATCGATTTATTAGAATTAAGATTGTTGCCAGTCTATGTGACTTGTTAAAGTGCCGATCTTAATTCGCTAGGCTAAGTATTCACGAGTTTCTTTATTAGAAATTTTAAATTGTGAAGAACAAGAGATGATAGAGTAGAGTATAAGTTTTGATGCTAAACATAGAATAGTTGGATTTCTTTAAGGCTCATAAAGGTTAATTGTGGCTTTTTGCTCCCATCAGCTTAATAAACGTTATATAATTGTTGAATAAATAAAGTTTCTTTGGTTTTTGCGATTCTTAGTTTAGATCACTTCGTAGAGATTCCTTCTGGTGAAAGTAAGGTACACATCGAGGTTTTGTCAGTGTTGTGGGGAAATAGACTCCTGGACCATGGTCGGCTCGCATACCGATGTGGCAGTTGTTAAAAGACCACAGGACTTGAAATTTGGCTATAATAATAATAATTATGTAATAAACCGAAGCCGAAATAAGACCACTACCTCTTGCCGGCTCACAACCGATGTGGTAGTCTTCTAAATAAGGCACATAGTAATAATAATCCGAGACTGATAAAAGTTTGTTGCATCTTGCCGGCTCACAACCGATGTTGCAGCCTTCTAAAAGGTCGAGGAAATTACCGAGGTCGAAATATGTTTGCTGCATCTTGCCGGCTCACAACCGATGTTGCAGCCTTCTAAAGGACTGAGGTTTAATAATGTTGCAATAATAATGTTAATAATAAAGTCAAATTTCGACTCCGGGGTTATCTAAATAAAGCCTTCATCTCTGGACTCGTAGTTGAGTTGTTGCGGATGAAATAAAAAGGATAACCCTAACACATAATTTTGCGAAATTAGAACCTTAATGTGGACCTTATTCTCACCATATCGTCTCTTTAGGAAAGGATTTCAAACTAATTGTGGTCTAAACCGGGTTTACTTTATATTAATAAGGGCATAATTTATTTGTCACCAATAATAATAATAATAAAATCTTGAGATACAAATTAGGAATAAGGGAGAAAAAGTAAGTACACAATTAGCTTTTATGAGTAGTGTTAGCATCATAACTTGTATTTTACAATGATCTTGTTTTTAAGCTTGGCTTGGAGAAGTGAAAGTCGGGGACGATAAATTTATCCATTTGGACACTTTTTGTGCTTTTTGTTACGTGATCCTAAAAGTTATCAATGAATAATGAAAGCAATACATTATGTCACACATGAATAAGTTGTAAGTTGTAAATTAGGAAAATTTAAAATAAAATTAAAAAATAAAAAAATAATAATAATAAAAAGTTTTGAAAAATGGGGAAATGGGGTGTTTTAAAACTTGTGATTTCTTAACTCTCCCCACAAAAGACTTTGCTACTTTTCAAAGGATTAGTTTGGGGAAGTTTTGAGGTATTTGGTTTTAGAGCATATAATATTGCGTGAGGGCACGACAATCATTTAGTTTGGGGAATTTTGATATGTGAGAAATCACATATCCTTTTTATACCAAAAATGACCCTAAAATGAACAAATTGTGCAAATTATGCTTGTATATTGCTTGTTTTGTCATTTGTGATGTGTAGGTACGGATAATGCAAAAATCACAAGAAAACGGTCAAAACCGGGCAAACACGAACACGGGAACGGATAGAGTGCACAAGAGCCGGAAAGTTTCTAGCAATTGGTCAAAACAAGTCAACCTTGGTCAACCCTTGGTCAACCACAAAACGACAAATCCTTGAAAATACCCAAATAACCCTTAATGTTAAACCATTTTCACCAAAAGCCCTTAAATCCATAACACCGTTAGTCCTTTGTTAATAAAAGACTAACGAACATTAGCCTTAATCTATAAACCCTTTACCAATTCACCAAGTCCATTAACCCTTCACCCGACCCAATTCTTTTATAAATGAAAAGCCCAAGTCAACACCCAATAACCCTTAGTCAAACACTAACGTATAAAATTAGGGGGCAGGAAAAACAGTTTTATTGTTCACCGTCTCCCCCATTTCACCCTTCTTATTTTAACTTAATTAAAATGCAATTAACCCTCCCAAGTTCAAATTGATATGGCCATAAGAAGATGCTAGTACCAAGCTCCTTGTCAGCATCAAAGACGCCACAAGAGGCTCATGATTGGTCAATTAGGTCAAAGGGTTGACACGCGTGCTACAAAGAAACACACCAAAAGATGGAAATTTACACTAAACTTAGTGTAAAAGAAGCACAAGGCCTTTAATACAAGGATTGCCACGTTGGTAATCCGTGTGCTCACATTTTTAATCTAACGGCTAAGACAAGGGATCCAAAGATTGGCATTGATTGAAAGGTCAAGATCAGAGCAAGTAGGAGCGTGTGTTGAAGACTAGAAGCTTCTCTCAAGCCTATAAATACGAGACCTCCTTCACTCACATCATCATCTAGCTTAACTTAGGAGTAGTGTAAAAATAGTTTTAGCTTATTGTAATTTTCTAGTTTGTAGTCAATTAAGTCTTTGTAATCTTCGTTAAAAAGCATTGTAATTCATATTTCATTTATAAAATTTGAAGTCACTTTTAATCTTGTGTTAGATTCAGTTTACTTTAAAAGCACAATGGTTTAATAAGCTCTCAACTGTTCTTTTAAGCTCTTAATAAGCTATTATTTACACTACCTAAGCTAGATTCTCATTAAAGTTCTTAAAGCTTAAGGAGCTTATTATCTCTCAAATCCACCCTTAAACATACCAAAGCTTATTAATGGATGGGAAGCCAGTAATGGAAGGGCTTCCAGGACCATACCAGCTTATCATTTGATAAGTTGGAGCTTGTTGATAGCTCAAAAGAGCATTTATAAGCCTTGTTTTATGCAAAGGCGGTTGTAAGTACTCTCTTTACATTTTGTAGCTTAAAATTGCATTTTAGCTTATTACTGTTTAATAATAGCTTATTTCTATTTAGAATAGCTTTATTCTGCTAATTATTGCTCTTTGATGCTTATCTAGTTTATTTGTTAGTTTAGAATCTTAGTTTTCATATATTTGTCAAAAATCAGTTAAAAATTCAGGAATTAGCATAATCTGTTTTGTTATTGTTCAAGCTTATTTGATTTTCAAAATGAGTTCATTAGTTCTGTTTTAAGCCATATATTATCTGGTATTGCTAGTTTGAGCCTTGGATCTTAATTTCATAAGCTAAAATATGAGTTTGAGAATGTTAAAGGGGTGTTTGGCACAAGACAGCACTAACTTAAGTTAGTGCTGTCAAAGGTCATTTTGTCCTTTTGATTGATCTTAAATTTCATATTATAGTTTATGAGGTTGGGTTTTAAAGTTTTTATTAAGTTTTATCAGCTTTTGATTAGTTGGAGTATAGGTTGTTTAAAACTATGGTAACAAGTTCAGCTTATTAGGTATCTTTAGCTTAAATCATTTCTAGTTATCTTTGTTGCTAAATTAGTTCTTGTTTAGTTGTTCTAAAAATGTTAGAAGCAAGTCTTTAAACCTGCACTTTTTGGTTGTGAGTTTTGTGTTTTATAGTCAAATGCATCAGATAGTATAGATAGATTTTAGCCATTTTCTAGCTTAAATTTCAGCTAGTAAAAGTTAGACTTAGCTTTTGAAAATTAGTATACAAGTAGAGTTTAGGCTATATTAGATCTGTTTGTGCTTATTTTGTAGTAAAAAGCTTATTTGCTTATTTGTTTTTAAGTCAAAAAGTAGTACTTTGTCTTTTTATTCAAAAACCAAAAATAGAGTAAAATTAATTTTCAGCTTTTTCAACTAGCTTTTTCATTAAGCATTTGACTTTCAAACTGTTTTTCAAAAGCTGTTTTTAGTAGTGTGTAAGTCAAGCTTTTTAGAGGAACAAGTCTTATTTCCATAAGGATCCGTTTGTGTGCTTAAAAATAAGCTCAAAGTTGCTTAAAAGTCTTTTTGGTATTTAGTTTTCTCATAAGTGCTTATTCTGTCTTTTAGCTTATGGCTTATCCAATTTTCTTGTTTCTAGCTCAAATTTGCTTATTAAGATAGACTTAGGGTAGTGATAGCTTATTTAGTTATTAATTTTAGCTTATCCTAGTTTTCTAGTTAGCTTAGTTAAGTAAAAAGCTTTAAGTCCTTTTTAGTGTAATTATCAAGAAGATAAGCTGCTTTCCAGCTTATTTAGTAGGTTTTATAAAAAGTTTCTTTTATAAATTTTGCTTATTTTTAGCTATTCTACAATTTTACTTTTCAAAGTTTTTGCAAAAATATAAAAAAAGGGAAGAGAGGAAGTCAGGGGTGAGCAAGGTTCGAACCCCTGACCTCAACCCTCCTCAACCTATATAAACGTCTCATAAACACACACACACCATCCAACTGTGCCCTTGGGTCTTTTTCAAACTCTTCTCCATTTAAATTCCTTTTAAACACATTAAGGTTTTCCTTTTTATACAAATAAGCCGTAGCTTATTTCTGGCTTTTTAGGGCTTATTGTGTCAGCTTATTTTTAGTTCTCATTTTTATAAAATCAGTCTTGCTTAAATACACTTTTAGTAATTTTCTTAGATTTTTAAGTCAACGTTTAGTATTTTTAATCATTTATTTTTATTTAAAACTTTAAAAAATCATAAAAAATAGAAAAATAATCAAAAAAATAATTTTCTTTTATCATATTCTAGGCTTAGGTTGAAAATTAATTGCGTAGGGTTAATATTTTGAAAGTTCACTTTTTAAAGAACGGGATTTCGTTCCCGTTCTTGTTTTCTTCGTTTTTAAACTTAAATTACCCTCGTTTTAGAATTTCCTTAGCATTTTCTTTTAAATAGTCATTTAGGATTAGAATAAAGTTTAGAAAAGCATTTAGGGTTTAATTTTAGTTCAATTGCTTATTTGTCGCGTTTTCTTAATCCCGTTAACGTTTTTTCATAGTTATCTTTAATTGTGCTTTTATTTGCTTTCTATTAGGTTTTTAGAAAACAATCATCTTCGAACCAATTCAAGTCATTGTCCAAATAACAAACGAGGTCTCAATTTCATAAGTCTTTGGGAAAATGACTCGGTAATCACTTACCGGTTAAACGTGTGATATTTTTGTAGATTTTTACTTTAAATCTTTGTCCTCAAGGATTTTTAGTAAATTTCTTTATACTTTGATATTATATGTATTATAACTTTACACATCAGAGTGCCTATTGGAGAGAGGGATCTCGTCTAATGGGGATTTCCTTGGTGCAGCCCCGTCTTACACTACGATTAGAGATCCGATGCTTAGATTATGCCATAGGTTGATTGCGTGCAGCATTGCTGGGAGGAGTCAGGCACCTGAGAAGGTGAGTGTGACTTATTTGTTTTACCTCGGGGACATGGATGTTGGGTTAATCAACATCTCTTTTCTTTTAGATTAATATTTGAGGAGATTTGCTTCGGGTAGGAAGCGCAGGGCGATGATATCTGAGGGACAGTTTGTTGCTCGTCTGGCTGAGCATTTTAGAGATCTTACTGAGGAGAGACTTCAGGGATTGACGGTGATAGTCTGAGACCTCCCTGTGATTGATGTGGCTGAGCTGGTGCGGCTATAGATTTGTGACGAGCTTAATGATACTTGGGCTTGGGTAGTCCCGGGACCAGAGAGGCAGCCTGATGCTGCGGCTGGTGCCTTAGAGGTAGCTGAGGGTGCTCCCGATGTTGACGAGGGTGCTCAGGCTGTTCTAGCACCCATACAGGCACCTTAGCTACCTTCTACAGCCGCCCTAACTAGGACCATGACACATAGGATGACCAAATTAGAGAAGGAGGTGCATGGGATGAGAGAGGCATTGGGCGAGCAAAGAGAGGTATTGGATAGTATGGTCTGTGATTTCTCTCGATTTACTACATAGATGATTACTAGTCTCTCGCTGATGATGGATAGGAGCGGGGTGAGGTACACGAGCATAGGACAGATGACGCCAACACCTCAGCACCACATCAGCCAGATCCCTGATCTCCCTCGTTGTTACTTTTGATTTCTATCTTGTATACATTTATATTATTCATATCATGATGTATTTAAACTTAAAACATGTTCTCTTTTGATATTATGATATGATGGTTTTATGATTTGTTTGTATATGATAGAATCAAGCCTGACATTAAGTTCATCAACATAGCTCATTGGTTGATTACGGACTCAAGCACGAAATCCATAATAAGAGCGAAAGCATGAGAGGAAGAGTGTTGAATAGTGTGAAGAGAGCTGAAGAAAAAGTCTAACTTAAAGACTTAGCTAAAAAGAAAAGTGCTTCCCAGGAGACAACCCATACAGTTTTTAATTTATTTTATCGAGTCTATCTTCCCAGACATCAATACGGCGTATCCGCTCCATACCATACAGCATATTGAATGTCTAGACGTTATCAGCCCTTTGTTTTTGCATATTTAAAACATTATTGTTAGTTCTGTCTATATGGCATATTCATTATATGATATGTCGTATTTAGCAGAACTGACCCGTATAGATACTTTTTATAGGTTTCTCCATACAACGTATCTAGTTTTTTGAATACGACGTATTGGTTTCCTATACAGTTTATTTTTATTTTTCTATTAACCGTAGGATACCAGTGATAAGATTGCATGGTTTTTTTATATTTTGCATAGGACCTCACTGGAAAGAAATCGAAAATGTTGGTGAACTATCGATCATCTAGAATTCTTGCTCATTAAATCAACATGAAAAATCTATCTAGCAAATATCAGGGGAGTTTCTCGTTCTAATTCATTTATTTCCTGTTTTTAATGTTTTATCTATACAACAAGGACGTTGTATAATTTAAGTAGGGGATGGGAATTAGAACACTACTTGTCCTATTTTTCACATTAAAATGCTTATAGTTAAATTTAAAAAAAATTCAAGCATACATTTGTGAATTTTTAAAATAGTTAAAATATAGATACATAACCTGCACACAAAACCCTTATTAGATATTAAGAGGATTGAGCCCTATCTATTTCCAAATATTTACCCAAAATTCCACAAAAATATGAGTGTGCCGGTGATGTTGTAGACTTTAGAACTTGGCTTGGTATATCTATTCGAGACCACAATAATGAGTACTATGGATTTAGATGGAGTAACTTGTTTAAATTGGTAAATTTTTAGGATTTCACCCAAAAAGCCTATATATGTTGTGTTATTAACTAACCATCAGTTAGTTAACCTCCGTATAAACCCTTTGTTTACTCTCACTTTAAGAGTAAGATCCCCTAGAAAAACCAGTAGAGCCAATCCTTTATGATAACACCAACTATTTGTTTCGTTACACCTTTACACCTTAGCCTATCCTATTAAATTAAGTCCATTTATCAGTTGCTAGTTGATTATGTGTAAAGTATGTATTTCCTGTGTCTTGTGTTATTTTCTATCTTTAGTATGGTTGGGAAATTTGCACATAGCAATTGAGAATGTAAAAGTAGTCAAACTCATGTATTTTTACTACCATTACAATTATTGGTACGTCCGAAGAATAAAGAATTATGGAATAAATTATCCGGAGTTATTATGATCGTGAAGATGGTGAAATTACATCGAGATTCGTTGTTTAAAAAAATGAAAAAATAGAAAATCGCTATAAAAAAGAGGAGGAGATTATGAAGATAGTCGGTTTGTTAAAGCTTATACGGATGGTATTATTTGAAGGATCGATTATTCGTTTATACGTATTATAAATCAACGATGTAAAGTTTTGTATAAAGTGGTAGATATTGCCACTTGTCTTTGTAAAAGTATGTATAGTATGGATGATTGGGAAATTGACCATTACGAGAATGCCAACTTAGGTTGTTGATCTATGATCGAAGACGGCTGTGTAAATATTTTTGTGTCTTTATCATGCTAACAGTCGGGAAAGTGTCTAGCAACTTGTACCTTATTTCTTTGGACTTAATCTATTTGTTTCATAAATTTTTATTTAACAACAATTATTTCCTTTTCCTAATCTCTATCCTTAGGTCTTAATCGAATGAGGATGTGAGCAATCACATGTGTCTATTCCGTCATTACGTCCATGTATGTTTGATTTTTCCTGCCTTATTGTTTTATTACTTTTGGAGGGTAAGATTTCCTTCCAAATACATGGTTATGGCGTAACTAGATATGGTGTTACGCCGTAAAGTGTCCTTGATCTTTGAACTTGCTTAATTTATGTTACGGTGTAACCATTTATGGAGGTGTTGATAGCACTTAACAACTCTTTAGATAATTACACTTTGAGCCCTTTTCCCTTGTTTCTTGTCATTTTCCTGCATTTCACCTGAAACTACAAAATTATATAAAATATCTCGTTTTCGAGTATTAGTGAAACATTTGCAGGTAATATAGGGGTATTTTGCCACTAAAAGTATCAAATATTTGATGTTATCAAATATCCTCCCACTTGACTTCTGCTCGCCCTTAAGTAGTACCTGTTAAAACATTTTATAAAAAGATTTCTCAAGAATAACTTCAAGAAATAAATCTATAAAACTCTTATGCTAGAAAACATCAAAGCCGAACACCTCACGAAAAGGGGATAAAAAGTCACTCAACTCTCCACTAGTCTAAGTGTTTCATTTTTGGGGGTGATCGCTCAATTGCACAGTCATAGGATGTATTATATCATAAGCTTAGAAAGTACACAAATCTGCACTAGTTAAAATTAGGGTCTAAATAATTCTTGAAGGAAACAAGGGTAATATGGTTTTAAAGGGTGATAAAGAGGTTAGGATAGACATGGGATACACATTTAATGGTTGTTAATATAAAAACACAAAACATATAGTCTAAAGTAATCTAAGGTTGTCATAACTAGCCACTATCCATCCATGGGTCTAAGAGTCTAAGTCTGAAAATCTAATCTTCAATAATGGGCTACTAGCTCCATTCTTCATAAGTATTGGGATGACTTGGTGTAATAATGGGCTACTAGCTCCATTCTTCATAATAATTGAGATGTCGTGGTGCAATAATGGGCTACTAGTTCCATTCTTCATAATTACTTAATTTGCACCATCTTTATATTTTTTAGCACATAGGTGGTTTTTAGTTGCACCCTCTTTTCTTCATTATTTTAAAACATACAAATGCTACAGGACTTTATATCTTTTAATTATTTTCCCTGCA